>JANHFL010008698.1:269442-279578 GCA_032468155.1 Oxyrhabdium leporinum
TCCTCAGGGAACTTCTCTCTAACAGAGTGTGTGCCTTGGGTTATTGTGTTTGGTATTTATATGGTGCCGATATGGTTCTCTAACAACCAGTCACCATATAAATACCAGATACAGAATAGCCCAAAGCACACACTCTGCTAGAGAGAAGTTCCCTGAGGATGGGCTCCAGCACAAGTCCAAAAGTTCAGAAGACCAAGCCTCTGATCTCGGTGACCGACCCAGATTGGATCCTACAACATTATCCTGGGACATGCATATTTGCCTTCATTCATGAGAGAAACTATTTTATAAATCAAACTATTTCTACAAAAGAAGTGTCCTTAAAATTAAAACCAATGAAGTGAATGTGACCAGCAATTCTTTTGATCTTTTTGTTTTTGATTGTTTGGCCATCCTACATTGTACAGGAAGAATAAAGGAGAACATTTGTAGTTCAAGGTTCAGATCAGAAGTCCTTGATACTTTCTAAGCTTGGTTGTTTTCTTGCAGACATATCATTACCTAAACTAAGTAACATCATCAGTATACAGGATGATTCTATGACCAGTTAGGCTTATATGGGCATTCAACATAGTTCAATAAATATATCCTCTTGGCAAGTTTCGTAAACTGTTCCTGAAAGTTCAGCAGGCTTTATTTCTTTTGTAAAGCTTTGAAGACCGGGGTTTTCCCCCAAGCACTGGGATCATATTAGATGACTGGACATTAGAAGTTGAGTTGGCACCAGGTTTTTATTGTTTTTAATGCTTTAATGTGTTTAGTTTTATAGTTTTAATATTGTTTTATATGTTGTTTTTAAGTTTTGATTGGGAGCTGCCCAGAGCTGAAGATAGGCAGCAACATAAATGTTTTAAATAAATCCATCTTTTCTTGAGAGTATCAGCTCCATTTCTTAAATGTATGTGAGATTCCAGGCATTAGAGCCTATTCCAGAGAACTAGATGTTCACATAGAATGTCCAAAGAAGGATAATTTCACCCCAACCATTGGGATCTTGAGTGAGAAGTATGCACTGATTTATTTAATGATCCCTTTGTTTGTTTTCTTGGCTATCCATTCTCAGGAGTCTTCTTCAGCACCAAAAGTCAAAAGTCTCATTTTTTTTTCTATCTGGCTTCTTCAAAATCCAACTTTCAGTTCCATAAAGTATCCACAGGGATACTTTATGGAATAGTCCATTTCTTGCACTATTCTAATCTTTATAGATATAGACATTTCATTGCATCTGAATATATTTTCCAAGGCCTTGTTAACTGCTCTATCAAATCCTAATCTGCAGAGTATTTCTTGACTGCATATTCCTTTACTGTTAATATTTTTATTTATTCAGGCTTTCATTCATTTATCATGTTCATATAGCTACCCATCTCATATACATGAGTGTACCCGGCAGTGTACAATTAAAAAAAAACATAAAAACAAACATTAATACTTATAATAAAAACATTAATACTAGTTAAAAAGACTAAGAGACGGCATGTTTGATATTTGGTTGATCCAAAAAGGCAAAAGCTATCTATTAGTTCAATACCTTCATTACCTATTCTAAGGATTCTTGTTTTTATTGTGGTCATCATTCGTTTGGTCTTCTTTATATTTAATTTTAGTTCCAATTTTTGCACTCAGCTCTTTCAGTTTTCTTTAAAACCCCAAGGGTGAGTTCTAGGAAAAATATGCACAAGATTCTGAGTAATTGCAATCCAGAACAAAAATTTAACTGTTAGATGATACAAATGGATGCATACCGGTAGGAGCATGATGAGTTAGTACAGAAAAGCGATTTGGTCATTTAGAGACACAGGAATAAATGAGAAATGGTCATTGCATAGTGAGGTTCTTATTTAGGAAATGTCTGTTTTAAATATGTAGTTGAAGCATAATTCTGTTAATGTGTATGGAATGCAATAATGACACTAAAAACATGATTCATTTGCTTGATTATCACTCGTAATTGAGAAAAGTGGTGAAAGATATAAGGGTAATGAGATATTGTGAATATGGGACAGCTCACTTTTTGATAACAGCCAGACTGCTGCTTGTTCTAGTCTATCAAATGGTTCTGCTTCTGTGGAAACCACACGGCCTGACTGATAAAGACACTTAAAGGTACATCTCTTCTCGTAAGTTATACCCAGGCCAAAAAAAAAATGTTCTGTAGTTACCTGCAAATGTTTTAAACAATTTGCTACATCAGAATGCCCAACATCAAAGTTCTAGTATGCCTTACTAATAATATATGAGAAAAATCAGTGTGTCATTTTGATTTAACAAATGCCTCCTTGATATTATCTATGTGCTAAATTGCTTAAATGAAATAACCCTAGTCTATAATGTCCGTAATTTTGCCATGAATATGTATATCAGTATTAGTATAGCTTGTGAATTATTTGAAGTTAAAACCTAGAAGTAAAGGAAATACAATATCCTGAATCCCCAGTATTCTTCATGAAGTATTTATATGGGCATGCCATTATATGGGCCATCAAGTTAGAATAGATATATTTACATCTTTATAGTAGGAATATTAATTGTTATTTTTTATTGATAGTTGTTTTCACTTTTTACTACTAGGTTCTTACAATAAATATTGGCCAAAGATAACTATTGTCCAGTCTGGTTACATTTTTATTTTTAACCTCTGTTTAACGGGGGGAGGGGTGTTTCCTGAAATTAATCTTATCATGGTCATATCTGTCAAATGTGTTTTCTATCTTAATTCATTTAACTTCAGATATGACAATTATTTTGATATGAAAATGTTATTAATTGTAATATTTTCATTTAAAACAGATATTTTTATTTTACAAAAGATGTGTATAGTGGGAGAAATAAAGGAAAATGAATGACAGCCAGAACTATTTTATGTATTAGATAAAAGCAAATAATCCATTTAGTGTCAAGTATATGAACTTAGAATTAATTTTTTGAGTTATTCATTGTGGCTGTAGCATGTTTTTATAGCTGTCGTTGCCTATTTAAAAGATCGGTTGAAATAATAACAGGAATAGTGAAAAACAATTTTAATATTTGACATTTTTAATTTTACTTTATATTGTGTTTTAGATTAATGGAATCTAATTAGACCATTATAAAAATACATATCCTGATTATTTTCCTGGTTGAATTAATTGATAACCCAGTTGGTTTTTCAGATAAGAAAAGATTGCATATATATGGAAATTTTCTCTTGTTTCATGAGCTGCTTTGGGTTTATTTTATAAAGAAAAGGTAAACAATAATGGAAAAAATATTCTGAGGGTAAGCTCACTAAGTAACTTAAAGTTACTTCACTGAAAATTGTACATCAAATAATTATTAAACTTTCCTCACATAAAAACATAGAGCAAATTTGCAATAGCATAGGAAAACAACTTGCCTTATTTAAAATTAAGTAATAAATACAAATAGTTTTATGCAAAAAGTAAAATTACCTGAAATATTCACTATCCAACATAAATAGGGCTATATTATTTAATCAATTAAATTTAATACTGTTTTTAAATAAACCACCTGTAATTAAATGGAATTAAATGGAATAACAATTGAAAAAAACTTTGCAGGTGTTAAGTAAAATGTTTTAAGTGGTATTAAGCTTTCTCTTGGTACTGAGATGTATCCCCTTGGTTACTGAATAGAACCAGATACGGAATTCCATCTTTACAGAAACTTCCAACATGTCTCTATCTTGTTCTATAGGGAGTTAATGGTTTGGTGTTGGGGTGGGGAGGTTGAAGGAGAGGAAATACATCATGAAATGAATGCTTAGCATGTCATTTCTGCTAAAAAACAAAATATTTTTCCTTCAAAAATAAGACTTATTTGTTTTACATATTCCTCAGATTTATTTTCTCCAGTAGGAGGCTGAGTTGTTTACAGTCTCTAAACATAAAATGCCTGCAAATAAAAAAAAAATAGTAAAGAACAGCAAATACTGAAAATATTTGTTCTAACCACATTAAAGGGCACCCACAGCTGGGGGTGGAAGCTGAGCTCTTGCCCAAAGGCCCTTTGTCAGGTCTTCAAGGCTGTCCAAATTCTGTATTTAATTGGAAGGGAGAAATCCTGTATTGGGAATATATTAATTTAACTAAATGCAAATTTAATTATTAGATGACCTAATTAACTAAATTCTATTTAGATCAAATCAGATTCTAAACTAAACTTGATATAGTTAATTAGTGTTTTATTGAATTCAATCCTTACTGATTACTAGCAAGCTCTTTGAGTATTATTTATTAATCAAACTTATATGCCCCTGCAATAAAAACAGACTTTCAGTGGGTCACAAGATACACAAATACCATAACTATACATAAGAACATCTTATAAATATAATTTTAAAAATTAAAAACAATATATGGTATCAGATTCCAAAAGCCCACTATTTTCTGCTATTTTCAGAAGGCAGATAACTTTGGATCCTCCAATG
Source organism: Oxyrhabdium leporinum (assembly GCA_032468155.1). Lineage (NCBI taxonomy): Eukaryota > Metazoa > Chordata > Lepidosauria > Squamata > Cyclocoridae > Oxyrhabdium > Oxyrhabdium leporinum. Next base: position 273,872 of record JANHFL010008698.1, read on the forward strand.
GGAGGCCATTCCAGAGGACCAGCCCCATCACAAATATATAATGCCCTAAGCTTTCTGCCCCATATCCCAAAAATGGAGGACAATCACCTACTCCCAGAACAATTGAAGTGGTTGGGCTAACTCTAGTGGGGATAAGAAGGAAGTAAAATGATTTTCTTATATTTGGATCCCAAGAAGGATTACCTGAAGGATTATTAATATTACCTGAAGCATTTTTCCTGGGTCTGAATATTTTAAATATTTTAAAGTATCTAATATCTTAAAATATATTACCCACTTTTGAAATATCAGGATTGCCAGTTGTCAGTAAATCTATTTGCATCTTTTTTCACTAGTTTTCTTAGCAACAGATCAAATTAGATTCGTCACGGTGGGCTTATAGTGATTTCAAAATGAAATGGAATATATTAAGGCAACCAACCACACTGATTAGATCGCAAGCCTCATTTAATTTTATACATTCACACATTACAGTGAAAAGCAGAATTTAATGCATGACTGTGATTGTATCTTGAATGACTTCAAAGGTCATCTGTTATAGATGCATAATTTGTCGCTATTAAATACCTACCTAATTAATAAATAATTATCTATGGTCATCAGTTATCAGTATAATCTAATTTTGTACATTGCTTCTCCAAAAAATCGCAATATATTGTTCTGACCCTAATCTAGCAATCAGTTTACCATATGTTCTCTGTGCATGACTTATGTAGTATACATACCAAAAATAGTAATGTTTATTTGTGATACTGCCATATTAAATTAATGTAATATTAAGTCTAAATGCAAATCCTGTAAGTATATAAATGTTTTAACTTAAAACAATGTTACCACATGGCCAAGCAAATTTAAACTACACATATAAGTTTGGAGAGATGACCAAAAGGAAGTCTCATGTAAGATTGGACTCATAATGCATATCATATACAATCAGAGCTTATTCTAGACATTTTTTGGTATAACTTCATTTCTCCTAAAGAATAACATCATTAGTTTAAAAATTATGTGCTTTTTTAGCCCTGGATTTCATATAATTGGAACTTTTAGAAATATTTTAAAATTTTAGCTTTTAATAAATATAAATACATGATAATATTTACATACAATTAATATGGTATCTAAAATATAAAATTTCCTGAGACACCTGTTTCTTTTAGAAGAAATACCTGTTTAGAAGATACACCTGTTTATTCTTAAAAATAAACATAGGTTGAGATCTTTCACTTTTTTACAAAATGAGTTGTTTCTTGAGATCTGGTCAATTTGAAAAATTTGTATCACACTAAGCCTTTATTATTTCCAAGAGTCTTTTCAAAAGCAATACAGAGAAATGTTTGATCTCAGAAACAGTGCTGAGCGTTGGGGCAGATGGCCTTCCTTCATGGCCTTTGATAATAACATTCCCTTGTAGTAGGGACCTGGAGAGAATTCTGTCTTCCAGATCTTATAGGATAGGCAAATAACTGCTGCACATAAGCAGTCTTGAAGATACCCAGATCCTGGGCTATGTATTGTAACCAATCAGATACGTTAAAGATCATAAATAGGATATGAAAACAAGTGTTTAATTGTAAGAGTCTTTGACTCTGGAGGTAACAAGCTATTTTCATGATGACTATTCAGAACAGATCTTTCTAATCAAATATTAAACTTTTCTTCCATTTGGAAAGTCCGCTTATTACAGCTGTTGACCATGTTGACTGGAAATTCTGGGAGTATTGTCCTAGCTAGAACACCTACAGGGAACTAGATTGGAGGAGATCTTGTGTCTTTTCAATGTGTTAATTCTCATTCTGATCATTTCTGGAAATTAGCACATACTTTTTTTTAAAGAGAAGAAAACTATAAACAGGGTTAACAGGATGTAGCATTTATTCCATATTATGTACCTATATATCACAATGTTTAATGTAGATTGCTTTCTGTATAAAATATGTGATTTCCATAATCCATATAAACATATATTCTGTGATATGTTTTTTTAGTAAGCAAAGCATTCATTGTGCCATAGTGTTTAAAATTTTAGGTTCCTAAAAGAGTTTTCTCTTCCTATTCATGCAATGTTAAGTTATGTAATGAAGAGCCAGAATTTACTAAGAATTTATTGTTCGATGTTTCAAAGGCAAATTGTCCCATTTATTACCCACCCTGTGAAAAGTTAAACTACATTAGGCAGTTCAATAAGATACAAATTGAGTAGCAACCCTACCTTTTCTTTCACTACTTTATTTAATAGTAATCATTCCAACATCAGAAGTAATGTCATTTTTTAAAAGGAGGGAAACTATTGCTAAAACCTGAGATATACAATAAATATTTTTTTACCAAATTGTATTTTCAGAAAATGGTATTTTCTTCATTTAATTCAGTTTTATTATAATAGCTACACAAAGAAAAATCTATTGCATTGGCTCATGACTTACATTCCACTTAAATAAAACTGAAAAATGCCTGATTTTCATCTTAATAGTCTATATATACCTAGAGCAACTTTTCTAGGCAGTACAAAAAATATGGGTTCTCTTCCCTAAGGGAAAAAAAATGTTTTGAAAACTGAAGATTGTAGGCAAACACCATTTTCTGTCCTATATTAGACATCATTGGCAGTGTTGATAGATCTTGGTAAAGAATTATTTTAGAAGTAAGGACATTGATAAGTAAACTATGCCTGGCTTCTGAGTTTGGGCAATGCCAGGGCCCCAATATCCTCTTACCTCTACTTTGCATTTCTCATCACGCAATCCTGCTGTGAAGATTAATGGGGTTATTAAATGAATAAAGGAAACTAGTAACTAAGGATTTTATGTTGCACACCTAAGGTGTGTTTGTCTGAGTGCCCTTACTAAATATATGTTTATAGACTGCAAAGACAACCTGGGGTATATAAATACTGCTATAATATAACAAGTTAATTGTAAAAATACTGTGTAGTTTAATTTGTTTTTGTGTGCACAATTTCATGAAATACATCCTTCCACTAGAACTGTAATCCATAGTAGAATAGTGCATGATCTAATACTATGAAAGCATTTTTAAAGAAAAATCTTTCTTCTAGTTATTGGTATTATGGGTTCATATTTCTTACAACTTCTGGCTTCTATGAATATTTTCAAATTTAGAATCTTCTCATTTTCCTATCTCTTCTTCTTATTTTTCAGGTATATATTTTTACAAGCTATATGCAGTTCCTCCTTCTTCATAAAAAGTGAGAAATGATTGGTCTGGCTGGCAAAACAGACTGTTGATCATAGCATCTAGGCTTATTGGAACACTATAACGCTGCCTTACAGTTTCACTGAAGCACATAGCTGCTTGGTTAATTAACTCCCTGCAGGTAGTCATGATGCTTGAAATCTAAAATTTTATTTACTCAATGTCACAAGGACTTTGACTTGCCCTTAGAATAGCTATTTAAGTAAAATAACTGCAGAAATTACTTATCTGTATGTGAAATGTTGTACCTACCGGTAGCAGTAAAACTGAAGGTGACAACTAGGTCTCTTAGCTTACACATGACATTTTGGAGCTCAGTATTCATTTTTCAGTGTTTATTAGTTGATGGAGGCATGGAAATTACTTGTACCATAGGATGTAGTTAACAATAAGTTTTGGACTAATTTGTTTTTATAAACCATTAAAAATGTGGGTTTCCCTTTTACAGAGTACAGATTTTGGCATCCATTTAAGGTCATTAATATTGACCATAAAAGTTCTGCTGAGTCACCTCATGTTCTGTAATAAAAATGTTATGTTCTTTCTTGTATTTCTACTTACCTAGTGTCTATTTATTTACTTATTAAATAGATTTATATGGCCATCCAACTCACACACAGTGACTCCTTATGTTAATATGAGGACAGTTATATTAAGTTAGTGATGGTGTGGGAACTGCATCCTGATTCAGGTTAATTTTATCATCAACCTAGCAAATAAAAATAGCTTTGAATTATTTATTTACAAATATTTATATCCAGTTACATGGAGAATATATTCCCTACCTGATTCAGGTTAATTTTATCATCAACCTAGCAAAAAAAAATAGCTTTGAATTTACAAGTATCTATATCCAAATACATGAAGAATATATTCCCTACAATACATTTCTATGCATCTTCCTCCTATCCCATGGAAACCCCAGGATTCAACAGACCCCTACCCTCCTAGCCTATTGAAAGGCCTTGAAGAGTTGCCTCTTTCCATAAGTCTTGGGGTGGAGGTGACTGGAATATGCGGATGTGTGGGAAAGTGCTGCTCTGGGATGCCAGGAGCTTTTATTGTGATGATTCTTTTTTTTAAAACTATTTTTTATTTTGTGAGCTGGCCAGGGTTGTGATTCATAAAATGGGACACTATATGCACTCTTGTAGGTCCACTAGTTTATTTTTTAAATTATTATTTGTTTATATTTATTATAACTAAATTTGCTTTGATTTCTGCTAAAATATGATTAGATATAGAATCCAACACTTTTCACAATCCAGTTATTTTATTTTTAAACTTCAGTATTCTGGATTATGAAATTAAAAGGTCATTGCATCGGGTCTTGCTATTAAAATGTGCACATACTTTATTCCTAGGTCCAAAGAATTATTTATCTTATTGAAAATAATTATCTTATTATTATTTCTATGGATTATTTTATAATCATACATCTCCATATATCAGTGTATACCAAAAACAAACTACAAAAAAGCCCAAAGGACTCTTAAAAATCTTATCCCAGTTGCAGATGTTGAGTTGTTGAAGAGTTTTTGAAAACAGTGGTATGGTATAGCATAAGCATAAACCAATATTTTAAAAACAATATTACATGTTACTGCAGTTAATAATTGCTTTTTAAAAATCAGTTAATCCATAAAAGCTACTGCCCCAATATTTCATGCATGTTTTATTTTCTGTATTGATAGTACATCAAACCACTTGTTATTGGAATCAAAGAGTTGAAAAAGTCCATTTAATCCACTTTTACCAGCCCTCCTCCATCCAGTGAGGGGGAGCCAACCATTTTTGGGTGTTGATGGTTTCATGCCTCTTGCTAGGAATATCATCTAATATTTCTGTTATTAAGAAGTATTTTCTAACACAGATTCTATCTTCTTTTAGCTTAATTCATGTCCTACCCTCTGAATGGTCTTAGTCTTCTGTATGAGATCCTTTCAGGTGCTACAAAAATGCTTTCATATCTATCTTCAATCCTCTCAAGAGTAAATATTTCAAATTTATTTATTATTTTTTATATCTAAGAATGTTAAGTGTATTTTGACTTTTTATCAGACAGTCTGGCCAAGGAATATATAAACTGTCAGGTAGCAACTTTGAGTAGTATTTTCCCTTCTAATTTCTTAAATTGCTTTTCTAAAAGAATGGCCTTTTAGATTGCTTTCCAAATTTTCCAGTTTGAATATGTTAATATCTTAGTGGGATTTTTCTTTAAACTGATATCAATTATTTGCCATGAATTTGCACAAGTGTATTCCTCATGTTTACAATATACTATCAAGAATTAAGAATTTTTCCTCCAATCACAGTTATGTATTTTCCAGGCAGATGAAATAGTTCTGAGGCTGATCATTCTTTGTTTCCAAAAATCTTTATTCAATTTATATGGATACATATACATTATATACATTATATGAGCCTAGGTGGCGCAGTGGTTAGAGTGTTGAACTGCAGGCCACTTCTGCTGATTCAATCTAGCGGTTCA
>JANHFL010008698.1:287696-298936 GCA_032468155.1 Oxyrhabdium leporinum
TAAAGTAATAACTAGCAGTCAGCACAGGTTTGTTAAAAACAGATCATGCCAAACCAATCTTATTTCATTCTTCAACAAAGTGACTAAATCAGTAGACCAGCAAAATATTGTGGATATAATATACTTAAACATCAGCAAGGCTTTCAACAAAATAGACTACAACCTACTTCTTGGTAAGCTGGAAAAAAGTGGGATAAATAGCATTAGCACCAGATGGATTCATAACTGGCTGACAAACCGTACTAATCGAGTAGTCCTTAATGGGTCTACGTCTACATGGAGAAAAGTAAGCAGCGGGGTACCACAAGGTTCTGCCCTAGGCCCAATATCTTCAATATCTTCATAAATGATCTAGATGAGGGAATAGAAGGGAAGTTTACCAGATTTGCAGATGATACTAAGCTGGCAAGAATAGCTAATACCCTAGAAGATAGGTTCAAGATCCAAATGGATCTTGACAGACTTGAACACTGGGCCCTACCTAACAAAATTAAATTCAACGTAGAGAAAAGTAAAGTCTTACACTTAGACAAGAAAAACCAAAAGTACACATATAGATTGGGTGAAACCAGTCTTAATAGCAGTAACTATGAGAGGAATCTTGGAGTCATAGTGGACAACCAGTTAAATATGAGCCAGCAGTGTGCAGCAGCAGCCAAAAAAGCCAATGCAATCCTAAATTGTATTAACAAAGGGATACAATCAAGATCAAGTGAGGTACTAATACCACTCTATAAAGCCTTAATAAGACCACACCTACAATACTGCATCCAGTTTTGGTCACCACACTATAAAAAAACATGTTGAGACTCTAAAAAAAAGTGCAGAGAAGAGCAACCAGGATGATTAGGGGACTGGAGACTAAAACATGAAGAACTGTTACAGGAATTGGGCATGGCTAGTCTAGTGAAGAGAAGAACCAGGAGAGACATGATAGCAGTGTTCCAATATTTGAGGGACTGTCACAGAGAAGAGGGGGGTCAAGCTGTTTTCCAAAGCACCTGAAGGCCAGGCAAGGAATAATGGATGGAAACTTATCAAGGAGAGATTCAATCAAGAAATAAAGAGACATTTTTTGACAGAACAATCAACCAATGGAACAGCTTGCCTTCGGAAGTCGTGGGAGCTTCATCACTGGCGGCTTTTCAAGAAGAGATTGGACTGCCATTTGTCAGAAATGGTGTAGGGTCTCCTGCTTGGGCGGGGGGTTGGACTATATGACCTACAAGGTCCCTTCCAACTCTGTAAATCTGTAAACAAAATGAGATAGAATCAAGAATGGATGGATGATGACATGTGGATTAAGCAAAAGCTTGTGCCTTTTAATAAAATGTGCTAATCAAAAAGTGCTACCAGAATCCTGATGCAGCATAAAAGAAGTGTATCAAAATGGTTTTATCATTAAAAGAGAATAACTGTAGAACAAATATATGTAAAAATAAGAAGATCAAAAAAGTGTTGGTTAAATGGAGTTGATAAGATCCTCAAAAGAAAAAATCAGGAGTTTAATGAACATAAAATCACCTATAAAATTATACATTAGTTTGGTGGAAGCAAGAATGATTTAAAAGAATAAATAACTACAGTAAGTCACAGCTAGTTTTAACTATGTTTCATTTTGTTACAATGAGGTCAGACCTGTTATTTCATCAGCTTATTGCTTCTTACTCCTTCCTGTGTAGAAGTGTCTATACAACACTTCTTATTCTAAAATGAAATAGAGAACTAAGAAAAAAATATTATTTTTTCTTCCTTTTGAAAAAAAAAAATAAAGAAAAATTTTAACCAATTTCTCCAAATTCCCTCTAATATTACTCAGTGTATTTTTTTTCAGCGCCAATAGGAGGCAGACTGATATATTAACAGTTTTTTTTAATTATTTATTCCTGTTTTTGTAAATGTTTTTCAATCTCGGCAGTAAAGAATAAAGAAGAATGAAAGGTCCACAATTTCATTTGTCTATGAGCTCAATGGATTTTACAGAAATATATTCTGATTTCAGGAGCTGGAGATGGTGTAGACATCTATTTTTCTCCACAACAACATTGCTATTAAAGTTAATTGATATTCCTATTAATTAAATATATATTCCCCTTCATCAGGTGAATGAAATTATTTCCCATTGCTTGTTGTGTTCCTCTGTCTATTTTCTAAGCATAGTCCAGGTTAGCATTTGTATACTGTGTGTTCACTGCATGTATAACTTACAAATTATGTTTCAGAAGACTAAATCACTTGCTCTTGTAAGTAAGCAGTGTTATATAGTAGTACTCGGGTCTTTTGTTTTGTAACTCACTAATCTCTTTTCATTGATAATATAGGCTGGATGTCTCAAACATATATCAACCACAGACATAAACAGTTACAGTTCATAATATATCAAGTTAGATAGAAAGATATAACAAATAGTCTGTAATAGTTCTAGATTTAATTTAAGTTCAGTAATGTTCCATGCACAAATTGAAGTGTATGTTTTTCATCCATCAACTGATTCAGGGAGCATGTATTTGGCCCATACATGGACTTAAAGCATGCATGTTCTGACAGATATTCCCTTGTGGGAGATGGGAAAAGGAACAGTGGTGATGTGTGGAGAGGTGGAACAGATTTTCTAAAGGGTTGTAGCATAAAAGCCATGTGGAGTACAGAGGAAAGAGGGGCAAGGCACACCAGCTTTACCTTCTTGTCCCTTAAACACCTGCCAACGACTCTTTTTTCTTGCCAATATCCAAAATCAGTCTAAATTGTCTGGATTTTGCTTTAGCTGGACAATGACCTGCCAGAATGGTCTAGTTGAACTTCTGAAGCACATTATGTTTGCTTTGTGCACCAAATCACATTTTTCAGCTCATGCACATCCTTCATTATTATGTATTTGTTTATTGTCCTTCACATAATGTTGCTTGCTGCAAAAAAGAACATTATTCTGGCATATGTATAATTCTGATTGTGCAAAAGCATCAGTGGGATCTACTCTAGAGAATACTTTGAGAAAGAAATACTACGCATTAATCATTCTGAAAATTTAGATTATTCATATAGGTGGATAATTCTTTTTTCAGAGATGGAAGATGTGTACATCATAAAACTGAATAATAAGTTCTGAAGTGTAACTAAAAAAGAACCCAAGTTAAAAAGCACAGAGTACAATATGAATTGTGAAAATTCATTTAGTCTTATTCACTCCCATCTATATTAAGAATGACATCAGAAGACAGACCCAGCAAGAAATAGATCCATTTGAAAAGATTACTCAGATTTTAAATGCTATGGTGCCCTGTTCAAAAGTTAAGGTAAGCAGTTTGCCACTAAAGCAATTTAATTTTTTTTCCAATGTATTTTCTACCCTGTCCACAAATGATAAATATAGTCTTCAAGTGGTTTGCCCTAGTAGAATATAAACTTCAGTCCAGAGAAAATTGTATCAGTTGTGCATAAAACAAAAGATATATTCAGTCACAGAAACTTCTGGTTTAAATATAATCTAAAGCAATGGTAAGGATCTTTTATTTTATTTTATATACTTATCAAAAAATTTAAAGACGAGTAAAAATTAATACAAGAAGGAAAAAATTAAAAGAAAAGAAAACTAAGGGGCAAAAAAAAGTCAAGAAAAAAGTAGAAGAAAAATAGAAAATAAAGAAATAGTTTCTGATCTTCTTTACAGCTGTTCTAAGTGCAATTGTAGATTTACTTTTCTCTAAAGTTATATCATGACTCCTTTCTGTAAAATAGCCTGTGTAATCATCAAAACCATAAATCATGTTCCTTTTTTTCTGTTTTATGCAAAAAGTCCATAAGAGGTTCCTAGTCAGCAGTAAAGGTAGATATTTTCTCTAATCAAATAGGTCAATTTGGCTACTCGCAACTTCTATCATCTTCAGGAACCATTCCTCCATTGTAGATATTGCCAAACCTTTCTTACTACTCCCCATACCATAATCGCTGGTCTTATTTACTTCCTCTTTTACCACTTCAGTATTTCTGGTGTCATATACCAACAGAATATCATTTTATAAAAATTATCTGTAAGATGTGAGCCACGGTGGCACAGTGGTTAGAATGCAATACTGCTGACTGCCAGCTGACTGCAATTTGGCAGTTCAAATCTCACCAGGCTCAAGGTTGACTCAGCCTTCCATCCTGAGGTGGGTAAAATGAGGACCCAAATTGTTGGGGGCAATATGCTGGCTCTACAAACCATTTAGAGAGGGCTATAAAGCACTGTAAAGTGGTATATAAATCTAAGTGCTATTGCTATTATAATGTAGTCTAAATTTCAGTCCTTTCAACCACGTATTTTCTCATTGTTTCATGTGTATATTATAATAAAAATAGCCATTATGTACATTCTTTCACTTGTTGTGTTTCAAATTTCAATAAAAGTTTATATATTTTAGCATTTACTAAAAGTACATTTGTATATAATTCCATTTAAAAGTTAGTCTTAAAATATTCAACACCATCAATTATTTTATCTGTTTTGAACCTTTCTGATAGGAAAGCCATTGACAACAATGTCACTCTGCCAAAGTGACACTTTTGTATTCCCTTGACAGAATTGTATCTCACAGTATGTTAACCATTGTTTCTCATCTAAACAATATTTCTTTTGCTGAGAGCCACAAATGCACTTTGGGCAAAACCTGAATTTTGTATCTACTCCATATTTTCAATATAGCATGTCTGAGTGATTTTTAAAATCTACATTAGCCCTGATTTTATTATACCACAAATATTCATGCCACCCAAATCTTGGATCACCCTTCTAATTCTAAAAATCTTGTATTTCTCACAACTCCATTCTTTCCTCCAAATCAAACAGCAAGTTAGAAAATACAATTTCAGATCAGGAACCCAGTCTTCTTATATTTAGTCTGTGGATCTTTCCTTTTGCCACTGTTTATATGGCACATAAATTGTTAAAATTAATATTGTCTGGAACAAAAACATTCTCAGCAGAGCATTTTTGTTGATCATAGACACTGTAATTTCTCCCGTTTTAAGATATCTTTTTTAACCTCATTCTATTACTTAACATAATTATTTTCAAACAACATACAACTTATATTTGTCATGGTGATACCTAGATATTTTACTTTTTTCTCAATCTTAAAATCCAATTTAACATTTTTGTCTTTTATTTATTACCTGCTAGGGTACCAAATTCTTTTAATTTTCCCATTAATATTTCTGTTTAATGGATCCTCCAAAACTATGTCATTAGCAAATGTCCTTAACTTCTTTCTCTTTTTAATCCTTAGTCTTGTTTTATATCTCTCTTAAATAGTTTAAGAATTAAAATAAACAGGAGAAGAAACAATAGACATCCCTACCTTATCCCTTTTTTTAATCTCACAGGCTTTTCTTAGAATTCCATTGACAATTATTTGTGCTTTCTGTTAAATGTAAATCTTACTGATTTAATAAAATTCTCTCCAAAATTAATACCTTCTACTTTAAGGTACTTTCTACTTTAAACAGGAAGGCCCAGTTCAAATTCTCAAAGGCCTTCTCTGCATCTAAGAAAATCAATATGGCTTGTTTTTCATTATGATTCTCCAAGTATTTCAATATGTCCAACATGTTTCTTATATTATCCTTCAATTTTCTTTTAGGTAAAAATTTACATTGATCCTCATGAATATATTCTTGCAAAATTATTTTTGACCTCTCAGCCAAAATAATTGTAAACAACATGTTATCATTATTCAATAATAATAAAGTCAAATTTTGTCCCTAGGTATTAATGCTATATTAGCCTCTATCCAATTCTTTGGCATCTTTCCCCTCTATAAAGTAGAATTCATCCTATTTTTTTCATCCTCAAAACATTTATAGTAAAAAGCCAATAACCATCTGGTCCAGGAACCTCTCATGTTTTAGGTTTTTTTATATAGTTTTGTGACCTTCCCTTATTGTTATAGGTCCATTCATAATCCATTTCTGATTCTCTGTAATTTTTGGTAAATTTTGTTTCTCTTAAACATTCTTAAAATATTCATATTTTCCATGGAAATTTCTTGTCGAGGATAGGTAGCTTTTCAACAGCCAGAGGTACATTGTTTAAAATTAGTATTATTTGGGACAGGGCAGTAATGTAATAATCTCAATACAAGGAACATGAATAAGATTTTTTTTCATTTTGAATTTTTTCTTTAACTTTTCTTATTGAGCCAGTTTGCCTTTGTTTCATACCAGAAACCAGGAAAATGCAGCCCTGTCGTTCATTGTTCACTGGTTTGTTACCAAACACTGATGACATGAACTTCAAAAGTTTCATGTTCTTCCCCCAAATGTAGGCCGCAGCTTGCCCATTCCTAATCTAGTGGAAGATATTATAAATAAAGTGCAACTTTAGTTTACTTACTGCTTGTAAATGTTAAATTAAATACTGTCATGCCCTTGTTAGGGGCATAATTGCTTTGGTTTGACCTATCTGTTGGTTTGCTTGTTTAGTACATGGTTTTCCTGTCTTATGTTATGAGACTCAAATGAGAGTATATCCAGGCACCAATACAAAATATAAGCCTGACTCATTTTAATGAAGTTGCTGCATCATGTGCTCTCTGACTACAGTTTGGTGCTGGCTGAAGTAATTCAGTAAAAGATTGCCGAGATATTTTTCTATGAATTGTGACTTTCTGGTTATTGATCCATCTACCACAACAACTAAAAAAGGTGGACAATCATGAAGGCCACACAAATACATGTAAAAATAATGATTTCATAAAGTTGAGACTCTGAATAAGATTTGAACAATGGCTCAATAATTGGAATCAATTTGTTCTCAGAAGTTACAGTAATATTGCAAGTTTATTTTATTACTGTGGGCTTTTGTTGAGGTTTCTCACTATCTAATGACAAAAATATTTAAAAAGTTCATACCTTCTACTAAATTATAAGGAATACGAGCTTCAGACTGGCTGTTGTGGTTGCACAGTTAAAAATGTATACAGCAATCTTGAGTTTTAAAAAAACTGGTCCAAACACAGTATAATTCTTTAGGTGCTTCTTTGGATAAACTGAGCCATTAAGTATTTAAAAGTTCCAGATAGCTTAGATGTACTGTACATCACGGGTGTCAAACTTGCGGCATCACGTTGCTATCATGTGACATCGCAACATTTTTTCTTTTCGCGGAGCTGAGGTGGGCATGGACTGCATGTGATGCATCCAGCCCGTGGGATGCCAGTTTGACATCCCTGCTACATTATGAACTTGTACTTGTATCACATTGAATCCTTCCTTTTACAGTGTAAAAATCCTAATGTGGCTCTAATTTTCCCAAAATGTACTAAACTAAAAAAATCATTATGAGATTCCTCTATATACAGGATTATATATGATATAATGTATGAAACTGCTGTAGAATATTAAAATATAGTCCCAGAAAATAAAGCATGCAGTAATTATTTTGTTAAAAAGAAACCTATACTAGATTATTTTTAAGCTAATAAAAATACTCTGGTAAATATACCAGGTGGAAATTTCATCTGCTACAAATTATCTTACGATAAGATATATGTTTTGTTACATAGTTTCATTATGCTGTTAATAAACCAATTTTAAAAAAGATAAATGAAGTTTAAATGATTTCATCAATTTGTTTCATTGTATTGTATGAGTTCAGAAATTAAAAATCAACAATTTGTTGGGATGCTGGTTTAATAAGAGAAAATTAATATAAGTTAAACTTACATCACATACCACAAAATAAGGTTGTATAAATTTGACTTCTTTCAACTGTGTTAGTACACAGCATGTGTGTCTGTGTTGGCAGATATGAGTAAATGTATTTTCCTTTGCAAGATAATCTCTAGACTGGAAATCTTAGTTTGCCTAAAGCAGTGAAAGCTTGCAAGGGCTAAGACTGGACTACCTCAGCACCAAAATATGATGATAGCTATTATCCTTACGGATCATAGAGATTGCTACATGTGACATGAGTATAAGCATAGTTAATATCTACACCTTCTTCATCTTAATAAAAGAGTATTATGTGAAAACTCAATTGACAAAAGCCATGAAGGGTGGCATGGGTTCCTGTGATGATGGCTACAGTATGAGGAAGATTCGGACTTAAAATATAAAAAAGCAAATACTAAAGAGCATAAATTAACAAATTAATTAAATTCTCTCTCTCTCTCTTTTTCTCTCTCTCTGTAAAACAAAAGGGAAGTAAGTAAGCAAATGAAGATGGTCTAAACCTGTGGGCTTGCTGAACACATATAGCATTGAAGGTATAAGATTAATTGTAAGTGAAAAGGCTAAAATGTATATCAGAAAGTGTCTTTTACAGAATTGTTGGTGTTTATAGGAATCCATAGTTTAGTGATAGTTGCATATTAGACACTGGTAGATGAGAGAATTAAAATGTTTTTCTGAGAAAATATGCAATATTTCAATACAAAGGAAAAGTTATTTGACTAGGTAATAGGAAAGGATGGGTGGGAAAAGGATAAGAATATATAAAAAAGGGTTTTGGACCATACAGAGACTAGCAATGAATAGGAATAGAAACTGCTTGCCGGTTTTCGCTTTAGAAAATCTGCTTCTTTTGAATACTTGGACACTTGAATGTGCATGTGATATGTACACATTATTATTTATTAAATTTGTTTGCTGCCCATCTCACCACAAGGCAAATCTGGGCAGCTTACAATATTATACATGGCAATGGAATGTACATAGATCTAAAAGGATGGTTGATTTGATTGTTTATGATGAAACGTACAAGAATAGTATGAATGCAAAGATCATTTTGAGTAGTTTCATGAATGGATCTTGGGGGAAAAATAGTCATGGAAAGAAAAAAAAGACATGAATGAATGTAGAATGAAAGTAGAAAGATTGTTGGAAAAGCATACCTACTGTATGAAAATGTATTAAAAGGTGAATTAGGAAAAGGGTGGTGAAAGCTGTGTGGAACAAAGTGAAAATAATTACTTTGCATTGTGCCACAAAAGAGTATGGAGTTAGGCTAATAAGAAAAATGAAAAAAGCCATTCATAAATTGTTAGGACTGAGAGGGGGAAAATGAAGTTGCATATTCTGCAGTTTAATATATTTATAAGTAAATGTATAAAAATGCTTGCCACATTAGAGGTATATTCGTTATAGATGTACATATATTTGTACATTTGTATGCACATGATTCTGAGCTGTTGACTAAAACCTGAATAATTTGAAGCCAATTTTAGATAGAGAATATAATGAAATAAGGACAGTGGATATGAAAATGTATGTATGTAGCATGAAAAATTACACAAATATGTCTAAGTTATACATAAATGGCTATGAGAATCTATAGTTAAATTTGTGTACTTTGTGGTATATTGCTTACTATAGATGGGGAAATGAATGGAACATTTTAAGAAATGCAAACACAAGTAGAAATATAGTGTTTAGTATATGCATTTGTTGCTAGTAACAAATGTGTGCCAAAAGAAGATAAACAGCTGAGTCTCTGACCATGTTTTACTGATTTGGGACATGTCATCAAAATAAATTGATGGTGATGGGAATTGGATATTTAATTATGGGGGAAGATAAGGTGAAGAATGTATGACTGCTGAATACATGTGGATGAAATACAAAAATGATCACTATAAAGTTCTGCTGAAATAGTTTTATCATAGAATGAATGAGAATGAACTTTAAAAAAAAGTTGGAAGAAAGAGTGAAAATGCTAAGAGGAAGAGGAAGACTAAGAAAATTTTGAATTGGGGAAGTTGATGCAATCCTCAAAAAAGGGGGGGATGAGAAATTTAGAGAACAATGAATGCTGTGTTCTCAGGAGGGGAGACAAATTGGCTTTCAAGGTGAGATAAGTATGGAGTAAAATGGTGAATGATCTTGATTTAAATAAGTTTTAACTATATTTCCTTTTCACATCCCACGCCTTCTTTTCTTTTACTTACTATTTCTTGCTGCTGTTTTGAGCTTTGCATGCACTACTTGATCTGAGAAAGAATAGCATGCTCAATATGCATGAATGTAAATTTGATATTTGACTGTGATACATAATTTTGATAGATTCCAGGCTGTATGTTTAAATCCATACATATACTGTAGAAGTGGTTGTTTTTAAATAATAGATTTAAGCTTATGGATTTCAGTGAGACATGTACATAAAATTAACAGTATACTCTGAATCACTTTCTAAGTATGATTAAAGAGTGTTCCCAAAAGAAAAATGAAACTTTGGCTGCAGCTAAAATAAATAAATCAGTAATAACAATGAAATTAAGCAATAAAATATGCATCTTCTAAAAAGTACAGGTACTATTAAATAATGGAGTCACAAAAAGCATTTAAAATTGCTAGTGTTAAAAAGTTGACATTTTACCTGACTAAATTTAAAAAATTCTATCTAAAATGCTTACAAAATAAATGTGATTCGGTAATATGTACAAAAGAAGAAATTTAACAGATTGCTATAAATATAAACTGTAATAATTATTAAATAATGAAGCTAGTCCAAGAAGTTTTAATAATATTAGATCATAGAGGTTTAAAAGAAACATAAAATATGACAAGGAAATTGTAGAGAATATTTTTCCTATATGACTTCACTGTGTGAGGGTTATATGAAAGTTTCTTTTAGATAATACTTTGGGTAAACTCGAATAAAGAATGACAAATAAAACATTAAAAAAAATAATTAACAAAGTCAATGTCAACATCATTAACATTAGTGGTATTCTTTAAGAATTTTTAAAAAGTTTGAGGTAAAGTTGCAGCTAATTAATGAATTTGTATTCTTTAAAGACTCAACAGCTTAAATGGCAAGAAAGAGTAAACTAAACTTTCACTTTTTACCCTATTTTTTTCTCCTTTCGTGCCTTTGAGTCATTTCGGGACTAGTCCCTAGTTTTCTTGGCAAGACTTTCAGAAATGGTTTGCTGTTGCCTCTTTCTTAGGGCTGAGAAAGTGAAACTAAAAGTCACCCAGCGTAGACTTTCTGCCTAAGAATTCACTGTTACCCACTTTCTAGCCTGATGTCTTAACCACTACACCAAATTGGCTCTCCCAACCCCAATGCAAATACTTTCCCAACTGAAGATAAGATGTGCTTTTGCCCTCAATACTACCTATTTGCCATTTTATTATTTCTTTTTAATTCCTAGAGAAGTTCTTCCGTAGCTTATGATTTTACCAGTTTAAATAATTTGCTGCATTGCAGGATTCAGTCTGGGTCAGTCACCGGAACCAGAGGTTTTGTCTTCTGAGCTTTC
>JANHFL010008698.1:299080-337637 GCA_032468155.1 Oxyrhabdium leporinum
ACTTTTTCCAAATGGTTGAGACAGCTCACAACAAGACTAAAATCCACTCAATTCACTCTGGATAGCAGGAAAGTACAGCAAGCTGCTCTTTATTATTTGGGTTTGCTAACGATCAGCAAAAAACTAGCGTTATTTCCCCCATGTTTTTGGGATAATAAGGAAGACATGGCAGGGAAAAAAAAATACTTTAAGTTTACAACCTTCAGATCATCTCCACCATAACCGCTAAAGCAATATATGGATTATATTTTAATGAAGCCATCCAGAGACATTACTCTTTATAGACATCCTTTGTTCCATACCGTGATTCCACCTGCAGAAGAGAAACATTTCCATATCATGGGAGCAACCTGTGGTTTTTTGCTTTCCCTCACTTGTCTTCCATTATGAAGGTATTCAAGATTATGCTGTATCCCTTTCTTACACATCTTGATTGCCTTAAATGGCTTAAAAATATTTGTGTCTTCTAACATCAATAACGATAGTATTAAGAGTAGTAACTAGTATTTGCTTACTATTTCCTGTTAGAACAATTAATCAGTGGAACAACTTGCCTCCAGAAGTTGTGAATGCTCTAACACTGGAAGTTTTTAACAAGAGATTGGACAACATATGCCTGAAATGATATAGGGTTTCCTGCCTGAACAGGAGGTTAGACTAGAAGACCTCCAAAATCCTTCCAACCCTGTTATTCTGTTACTTACTTGACCAGACTGTTCCTTAGGTAACAAATTAGGATATATCACTGGAACTTAAAAGTCTTTCATCCTGAAGGACAGTATGCTAACAATTGCCACACACTGTCAGGATGAAGAATTACTGTCTTATCCAAATTCCTGTGCCGTTATTATTTCGTGCAAATTACACACACATAGCTAGTAAATAGGAAGGTTTTTTTAAAAAAAAACTTTCGTGCAGGAATTTACAGAAAGAAAATAATTAGTTCATGCACTACCATGTGTTATGATTCCCAATAATAACGATACAGCCAATTAAGCCAAGGGCAAGGGGTTTTACTTTGTCAGGTAAGGAGCACAGAGGATACTGAGGTAATGACAGGATTATTCAAGGCTTAGAGGGAAAACTCAGGTTTGTTTAGTGGCAACACAAATTTCAGAAAAAACAACTGTGGGTTTGTGAGGCTAAAAACAAGCTCATTCACTAATTAAGTTATAGTTTACTAAGTAATTACTTATTTTAGAATTTTCAAGATTATTAGATGTATTGATAGAAGAAAATGTTCAGTGAAAGCACTCTGTATATCTTTTGCTTATTATACAAGCAATAACATTTCTCTTTTTTAAATAACAGAATTTAGCCATTTTGAAATTGAGCTTCCATATTACTATACCTACTTTTCAAATACTTTCTAGCTCTTCTCATCAATCTACTGCCAGATGTCTCACACAGCCTCCATTTCATCCCAAATTCACTGAGGAAGTTGACTGATTTCATCCTTAACTGTTCCTTGGCCTATGAATTATCAGCAATGACTCATTCATTATCTTAGTGGTGATATGTTGAGACATTGTCAACTACAAGTTTCTGTTGAGGTTACTGGGGGCACATTCCCTCCACTTCTGTCACAGGGCATTGTCCTCCTAGCCATTTTTGCTTGAGCTGCAAATTCTGTTCTCACACAGTTCCTTCGTGATATGCTGCAGGGCTCGGTACTCTTTCCACTTCTTTTTAACATCTACATGAAACTGCTGGGTATGAGGTTCCATCAGTATACTGCTGATACTCAGCTTTATATCTCTATCCCTGGTTACCCAAATGCTGCTGCTGTTGCTCTCTTGTGGTGCCTAGAAACTGTGAAGTCTAAATGGGGGACAACAGGCTTTGGCTTAAGCCTGGAAAGACTGAGTGGCTTTTGAGTGTGTGGAACTTCAGGATCCAGGACTTTAACATCTTTATGTCTATGAGATTCTCAGTCATCCAGGTCATGGTTGTTCAGAGTTGAAGAACCTTCTTGGATGAGAAGTGAAACGTCTTCAATGAAAATCAAGAAAGTCCAGTTGCCTCTTGAAAAAGCACTTTTGGGTTTAACATCTTTAGTTCTAGATGGACACTGCCTCAGACAGACCCAGTGCACAACTTGGGGGGTTCTCCTAACTCACGATTCCTGCTTGCTCTACATCGGGCTGCCCTTGAAGAGTATTTGGAAGCTACAGGTAGTGCAGAATGCAGCTTGCTGGATGTCCCATGTTACACTGCTGTTCTGCAAGCTCCAGTGGTTGCCCATTTGCTTCTGGATCAAATTTGAGTTTTGGTTATTAAGCCCTTTATGTTTTGGGTCCAGGGTACTTGAGGAACCATCTCACCCCAGTGAGATTAACCTACTCTATCCATACTGACAGAAGGGGCTTGCTGCAGACCTCATCAGTCTAGGAATTGCAGCTGGCGGGGTCCAGAAGAAGAGCTTTTTCTGCCATGGCTCTCATCCTCTGGAACATTGTGCATTCCAAGGTTATCCTTTTGATCTTCCAACAGGGCCTAAAGACTTGGATCTGGTAATTGGCCTGGGGCCCCAATGTAGGTGTGTAAAGCTTTCTGAAGCAAAGACTGACACCCAACTTAAAGGCATTACAAGGTTATAATAAAATTTGCTGATTCTTACCTTAGCCTGCTATCCTTCAGATGTGTTAGAAATACAACTTCAGGATTTTCAGACAAGGATTACTTTTGCTGGAATTTTAGACTGGCCAATTTTAGATTATTTACTGACTTGCATGATTAGACTATTAACTTTATAACTGCTTTTCTATCATACTCTTCATACTTACTATTCATTAAGTTATGAATATACTTACTGAAACATACTAGGTGATCCTTACAAATTCTAACATACACCAGTTATTGTTGAATCTTCAATAGTATCTATATCTCGGTTAATAATATCTTTATTCTTGTGTTTCAGATATGCCAGGCATATTAATAAAGTTTCTAATGTTATCTCTACAACTTGTATACGCTAACCCTTATACTTGCCATGTAACTAGCAATCTATGTTAAGCTAAAAATTTTAAGTGAAAAAAATCACATAGATGGCCGTTCCTAGACAAGGTTAATTGGACAGGATTAGTACTTGAATCTTGGTCAACACCAAGTAATCCCAGTTTGTAGACAGCAAAGTTGATTTTTTAAAAATCTGGAAGAAGGCACTAGCATTTCAATATTGCCAAGAAAATAATATGGATATATCCAAGTAATGAACGGAACTAAGCGTGAGAGGAAAGAGACTTCAATGAGATTTTAAGGAAATATTTTAAAGAATAGATATGTATGAGGGTCATTCCAAAAGCTATTTGAGGGAAATGAAATATTAGGGTTTTTTCCCTTTTTTCCTACTTTTCACTTGGAACCGTACTTACATTACAGATGTTAGAAATGTGGTAATAATTAGAAACAAAGAATAAAAAAAATAGCCAGTGTACTATAACTGCTGGAAATTAAGGGTGATAGATTTGAAATACCTGGAGAGTATTAAGCTATGCAAGATTAGACTAGAACGCCTGTAATTTCTGTATGTATGTTTTCAAAAATGGTAATATAGAAAAATTCAGGCATTGTTTAATAGTATGAACTTTCTATTAAGATTTTCAGCATTTTTTAAAAAAAAAATCAAATTATCAGTACATCATTTTTTAATTATTTCCAAATTTCACAAATTTCTTGTTTTATATAATTAATGAAAAATGTAAATATTGCAACATCTAAATATTAATTTTATTTTAGTGAGTTATATACTAAATCTTAACCTTTGAACATATCTAACCTGGTTAACAGATAATGGCTTTGCAAGTTGCTGAAGGATCAGTGGGAAGAACATTAAGTGAGTGAGAAGACAAAACAATCCCATACTGTGAGAAGTGTGCTTTGTTCTAGGCTACCTATGCAACTGAGAGCATATATCTCTGGGACTCAGCATACCTCTCTTCCCTAGAGGTATACTAGTTGAAATTTCAGAATTTCCTTTGGATCTATTAAAGCTTTCAGACAATAAGAGTTTAAGACTTTACTAGTGGTTGCTATGTGCATTGTGCACTAAATTTCCCTGGGCACACACATATCCAATGGTTTGCATGTCTGTTATTCAATAGATTTAGCAAACGTTATACAGAAATGTTGCATTTTTCCTATCTGTTGTAACATATTTGAAGGCATACCCATATTAGGTGCATTTAAAGAGAAAGAGCGAGCATATACTAGTGT
This sequence comes from Oxyrhabdium leporinum, assembly GCA_032468155.1. Taxonomy (NCBI): domain Eukaryota; kingdom Metazoa; phylum Chordata; class Lepidosauria; order Squamata; family Cyclocoridae; genus Oxyrhabdium; species Oxyrhabdium leporinum. The sequence goes on from JANHFL010008698.1 coordinate 303,296, forward strand.
TGCCTTTGTCAGTACTCCTGATAGATCTGGGCCCTCACTGTTTGAAAGCAAATTTTGTGATAATAATTGCCTCTCTTGATGATATTGTAAATATTTCCTGTTTTGCTACTGAAGGAAATAAAACCCATAGAATGTCAATATTTATATATGTGTGTAGGTTTGTATGAGTGTATGGACAAATACAGATTCACACACATTTTGTCCATATGAACTATAAATGCGTTAGATATGTAATACTTTATATATTAAAAGTTCTTTAAGTTCTTTAAAAATTGAAATAAATAATTGTAATTCATAGAACATTCTGTAATTCAGAGATACGTATAAAATACAATGTGTGTATTTGATTGCAGGTAACAGAGTTAAATGTGCAGCAATTTCAAGCACAGTTTGATATTTTCTATAATGAAATATAATGCAAAAAATTAAACATTCAATATCAATGGTTTCTAAATGGTTTTGATATTTCTTTTTTGTCCTTTTGCATGAAGAGTAATTTATTTCCCTTTTTAAAGTGTGGGCAGAGTGATTACTAGCGCTCTGTAATGTAATTGTGTTGCATTGATAAAATAAAAATTGTCCTTTATCTGTGTCCTGATAATGTTCAATTTACAGGCTGGCTTCTCTGCCACTTCTTCACTGCTTTGAGTATTCCAGTTCTCCTCCCTTCCTGCTCTGAGAGCGCACAGAACTGTTTGAAATCCACTGGTACAATTGTCAAATCAATTATTCATTCTCTGCAATTATACTCGCACAAAGAACATTTTGCTGGTCTGAATGATGATTAAATTAACAGCTATTCCAGCTGCCTGATAACATCTAATAGAATATTCATAAGCCCAAAATGGAATGAATTATCTCCATTAACTTCATCATGTTCACTTAATTACATGCTTGTTATTGTATTTACACCTTGTTAGATACCGCTGAAGCTGATCCAGTGGCTGGCCAGGAATTGGAAGCGTCTGTCATGGGGCAGTTGGAGCGCATTTTGTAGGAAATGCTATTTATTTTAAATGCTCCACCTGCTGGGAGCCAAGGTTAGTCAGCAGCACTGAGATGAATTGGGAAACGGGGTGTAAAAAGAAATAATGTGCTTCTGACAGGCTCCGTGGCTTTTAAGTTGCTCTCATTCAGCCACTTCACAAAAAATTATTTTATTCCATCTTTCAGTGATGATGACATGATTGCTTTGGGGTAATCATTTACCATTCTGATTTTATTTTTTGAAGTAAATTGTCTGAAGTAATAGGTTCTTGGAATTACAGCATGTCTTGCTTTTTTTCTGCAGAACTTTATTTAAGCTTGTCTTCCAGCATTTAACCTGAGGCCCCTTTTTCGTTTGATCTTCTAACTTTATTTATACAACAGTGCTTAATGATCCTGCAGAATGTTCTCCCCTCATGTACATGTACACTCCCCAAAATAAATAAAATAAATTCTGACCAATATGCTGACAGTATTTTATATCCACAGCAAGAGGGCATGTGCAATTTCTTTTGGAGTTAGAAATACAAAACAGCTTTTTCCCCAACCCCTGATACAATCATTCATCCTGTTGAAATAAATTTATCATTTTCAGGATAACTTTGCTATTGTAAAATATGATAAAAGCACTTTTTGCGCCCTCTGATACCTCCCTACAATATTTTCTCACCCCAACACAATGCTCTTTATAAGTAGCCAGGTTTCTCAGCCAGGCCTCCTCACCCACATCTGCAATAACTGCTCCATAGCACTAGATGCAGCAAAGGAAAATAGCTCTCCATGTTGATTTGAATCTGTATTAGACCAAGAATGAATGGACTTATAATCACACTTCTAAATATTTGTGAGATCACTGCAATAAAGCACTCAGACCCTATTTTTTATTCAGCCTAGAAGCTATATTTTTGTAACAGAACAAGGAAAGTAAGGGTAATTATTTTTAAGCAAAAGAGACTCTGTTTGTAGAATAGTGGTGGTGGACTTCAGTAGCTAATGGTGATGGTATCAATGGTCTTTGTTTGAAGGGTTTTCTTTGTTAGTAAGAGGGAGATAATTTTCATATATTAAATATATTCTTCTGTCAAAAAATCTAACAGAATAGAAGAATGATTAGGTATTTGAATAGTTATAATATGCTAGATTCTTACTAAACAGAAGAAATGTTCGCTACCAGAATAATATATTAAAAAAAAGTTGGAATGTGGTGAAAAAATTGTCAAGGGATTTTTGTGGAAGTAATAAAAGAGCTTTAGTGTCCAAATATTGACTGTTGCTTTCCTTGCATACTTCTTATGCATATAATGTGTAAATTAACTGAATTGAAACTAATGCAGTATATAGTTCAGATATGTCTGGAGAGTTATGTACAATACAAGAGTTTGCTGGCCTGTATTTATGATAATGATACTGGGATTAGTATGTTTTGGAACACATTTGTATTAACATCATAAATTAACATTATTCTTCCTGCTTTTTTATCATCATTGATATTAAATAGATATTTTGTTGGGGTGGGTTGCAATGCTGTTAATTTTTCCTCTTTTATATTGACATAGTAGAAATCATGGATAAGGGTGCTGTATATTGCAAAGTGGGGAATCTGTAATTAAAAAAAAGACTTGCCTTAACTGATTTTATAATTGACAAAATATTTATTTAACTTACTGTAAATTGACACACCTTTAGACAGAGACAGTTATGGCTGATTGTATAACATCTGACAATCAATTATAACTGACTGTTGTTTGCTACCTTTGCATAGAAATAGATGAAACACAGGTATTTAGAACAAAGTCTACTACTAGTATTCCTGTGTTTGATATAATTAAATACAATAATGTATTTTAAAGTTTAAAAAATCAGCTTCTAATGGTTTATAATTTAGCACAGTCTTCAAATAAAAAGCTAACTAAATAAGAATGATGCACTGACTCCTGAACAAACAAGAATAATTGAATAAGAACTTGCAACTTTCTAAATGAAAAATCATCCATTGCTAAAATTCTCCACAGTATTAGAATTAACAAAAATCAAGTAATATTTGAGACAATAAATTAGCAGCTTTGCTCAACAATAATTTAACATAGAAAGACTAAGTGTCCATTAACTGGATATAAAACATAAAAATCTCCCATACAAGTGAAAGCAAGCCAAAAAAGCCTTCCATATTTATTTGGGCATTATTTTAATGAGGAGCAAAACTAAATAGTGAAAATATTTAGAAGAATGCTAATATATTTTATATATTCCACATTATCTTCAATTATTAAAATACCAATTGATAAATGTTTAATTTAAATTGTTTTTCTTTTATAGCTTACATCATTCAATTTAAAACTTAAATGCTATGTGGGTATTTTGTGTTTAAAAGTTAGGAAACCTTTAGGAAGATCTTTGTGTGAAAACATTGTGTAGTATATATCTTGTTTTGATGTTGTAAAAGACTATTTGGATTTTTTCTGACACAAATGTAAAGGGTATGGTAGCAGTTGGTATGAAATTGTGTTCTGTCCATATATCTGAATGTTCCACAAGCAATTTCCATCATGTAACAACACTGTTCTCAAAATAAGATGAACTATTTTATTGATCTAAAATTTATTTATTTTTAAAAAGAGTTCTTATATGCATCTCCAAGTTGGATGGTATGGTAGCTTGAAAGTATTGACTGACTGTGTGCTATACAATGGTCACAATTGTCTTTTACTAAGGAGAGCATAGAATGATGCTGGTTGCCATTCTTACTCTGCTGTGTCGCAGCGCAAATAGTCCCCTTTCTAACCAACCTGGTGGGAAAAGTCAATATCCCATCAGCAGAGGAGGTAAACACATCAGGAGCTGTGTCCTCTCTCATCTTCCCTGCTCTATATTACTACAGTCCTTTAAATCTATTTCCCCAGTCATCAAATGCACTTCTGTCTTTCAAATGCATATACTGCCTCAGTACAAATAAGGCTGTAGTCTAAATTTAGTGGTGTACTTTCTCTTTTGTTTTGTATTTTTTAAAAAAAATATTCCTCATTAATTTTGAAAAGCACTTTTCTATATTAGCAACATTATATACATAATTATATGTCTATATAATTTATATACCAGTAACTATATAAAGTATAAAAGTATATATATATACTGTGTGTGTGTGTGTGTGTGTGTTTGTGTGTGTGTGTGTGTGTGTGTGTGTGTGTGAGTTCCTACTGTTAGACCTAATGAGATGGCTGCTTGAAATAGCAGTTACAGTCAAATCTCTTCGGCTGGCCCTACTTGCTAAATTAGTCCATCAAGATCAACATTTTTAGTTGGATGGAAAAAATGACAACTTTGTGTATGTAAAAAAAAACCACAAAAACATAACTCTGTCTTCAATCAAATCATTGTTTAACAACTGTCCTCAACTTCAGTACTTTCTAGGTGCACAAATTTCAGTTTTCTTAACAATAGCCATGTTGTGGAAGACAAACTAAACTTGATTACATTTTTCTCATAGTTACTTTTGTTTTTGTTTTATTTGAACTACTTCATGGGTGTCTAACCTTTTAGCATAACTAGCCCTTTTTAACCATATGTGTTAATATATGTATCATAATAAAGAAATGCTAAGGAAAAAGGTAGGCACTGCATGAGAGCAAGGCAGTTTTCACTGATCCATGGTTTAATAAAACAAGAATGGGGTGAAAAAGCTAAAGGAGTGCTAATTGACAAATTTCATTCAAGTAAATTTGTTAAATAAATGCTAATATAAATCACTTTAGATGTATATTTTAAAAAGTGAGGAAGACACTATAGACTAGGTCTCAGTTGGTCATGAATTCTATTCTTGTGGTACTGAGAGAAGAAAGTGATTTCTTTATATGTATTTTCTTTTTCTTTACTATATTCGTATTTATTCTTTCTTTTCTATTTTTCTTCTTTTTCTAAACTTTCTACTTTTTCTTTTTTTGTATTTTGTATTAGTTTTTATCTTTTTAAATGTAATGATTAATAAAATTATTATTTAAAAAACTAACCCCAAGCAAGAGAATATACAAACCATACAATATATAGAAGTATATATTATATAAGATAAAAGGATGGATGTGACTAGACAAATGAAAAAATTGGCAGTAAAAACCATTACAGTGAAAAATAGTAAATACAGGATGCCCTTACTTTATGATGGAAACTGAGACCAGAATTTCCATTGTTAAGCAATGTGGTTATAAATTGTAATGTCATATTGGACAGAAATTCCAGCATTTCTGGTTGCCATTGTTAAGCAAATCACCATGGATTATTAAGTAAAGATGTCATAGGGTCACAATTTACAACCACTTACTGACTTCTCCACTGACTTTGCTTGTAGGATGGCAGCAAAGAAGGTTTCAAATGGTGATCACATAACCATAAAATGCTGCAATATCACAACTGAGAGCCAGGCACTTGGATCACAATCACATGACCATGTTGACATTGCAACCAATATAACTATGAAGACCAGTTATAATTACCACTCATTCAGAACCATTAAGAGTTCGAGTAGTCAATGAATGAGTTGTTAAGTGAGGATTACATGTAATAGTAAACCTTAATGAAATTTTCTTATTAATTTCCTAAATGTGAAAGTATGGCACTCCTAGATGTTCATCATGCCTCATCATATGACTGATGATGGAAAATTATAAGATTTGCAAACTGAAACACTGTTGCTCTCTTGATCTAGTAACATCCACTGAATTCATTGGGACTTCTCTAACTTGTATAAAATGAGAATGAGTAAAAAGAAAAAAAGCTCAATAATATAAACCAGAATTCTGCAAAGCCTGTGCATGATATGCTTTAAAAGCCATAGGAAAGCATACAAAGTAGCTCTTTCAAATAGTTAAAGCAGTTGCATCTTTTTCTGGCAAATGGATACAGAAGCACATTGCTTTTCTCTAAAAAAAATGCAAAAAGAAGACAGCCAGAATGTTGTCAAAATGTTTTGGAGACAGCCAGAAACATCTTCTTAAAACAGTTATGTGAATCTGGAAAAAGATTTAGATATTTCAATGATTTCAAAACATGTTTCATGTATTCTCCTGCACATTCCAAAATGCTTATTTTAAAAGATTTTCAGAGCCTTAGAATAATGCACCTTATGAAATAGAAAAAACAGTTTGTATATTTATTATTTCTTCCAAATTCACAAAGAGTGACAGTGTAATGTAGTGGTAAAGATATTAGGTTAAGAGTTCTAAAATTCTAAGCCCATCCTGAGTCACATAATATCACTAGATGACTTTGAGCCAATCTCCCAATCCAGTCTAATTCACAGGCAAGTTGCAGTGGACATTTACTATGGTAGAAGAATTGTTATGTTAGACTTTGGTATCTTAAAACTTCAGTGTCTTGAAATGCTCTGGTATAGTGGTACTACAGCGCTGAAGATGTTAACTAGTTGGATATTGAAATATCTGCAAGAAAATAATCAAGTTCAGAGAGCACTAAGGGCTCCACAGTGATCTGCTCTTGTAAATTCCAGTGTACAGGTAAACCTTGGGTTAGAGCATTCCCTTAGTGAACGTTCGAACTTACATGATCAGCGCCCCCTAGTGTTTACAAACAAGTCCCAAAACTATGAATCTTGAAGCACCATGGCAGTTGTTCGCCCTTATGAACAACCACAGAGGCGCTGCAATATTCGTCCTCCACTTTGCCAGCCAAAACGCCCCTCCCCCCATGCTGTGTTTTGGCCTGCGCAGGCCTTGCCTGGCACTTTGCCTACGCAGGCCTAAACTGAGGGGCAGGGGCAGGCAACTTACATTTTGGCTTGCAACATGCCGGGCAAAGTCTGCAGGCCTAAACAGAGTTCCATTTTGGCTGGCAAAGTGCCGGGCAAGGCCTGCGTACAGCAAAACGGAGCTGCAGAGGGGCGCGCGCAGCTGAGAGACTGGAGAAGAGATAGCTTGCCAGATCTTCCCATAGTAAGTGACCCGGCGTGGCAAGTTGGGTGGGGGGAAAGCAATTGTGGGGAGCATGAGGTATTTCAGTGGGTCAGGGAGGCCTTGGGTGGTCTTAAGCAGGTGGCCTGTTCCATCATTAGGCCCCCCTATGGCCTTTCCCACCCTGAAATACTTCATGTGCACTAAACAACTAGCGAATGCATGGGTGAAAGGAGGGGCTGATCCTGTTCAAGGTACAAGAGTCACTCCCACAAGTCCTTGGGTTACAAATGGAATGGGCAGTCATTACATTCGTAACCTGAGGACTACCTATAATCATATCTATCTGCTGGTGTGCCTATCATCTACCTACCTACCTATGTCGTGACATTAATAAATTGCCTGGTTTTCAGCACTACAATTTTCAGAGAGGATGGTAGTTTCTGATAGCAAACAATTTGAAAAGGCCTCTGAGACCAAGAAGAACTACTACCAATTGGTCAACAATCTGATCTAAAGGGATAGCTTGATCTGATATAAGACAACCTCTTGTAGTCATTCTTTTTCTTCCAGTGGCATATAGTTTCAGATTTTGTTTTCTCAAGTTAGCTATAGGCTATCTAGCTATAAAGCCTATTTGTCTATATGTTCCCAGAAGGGTAGCTCAATAAAATATGCAACTTGCTTGCTATTCCTACTGAATGTGTTAATGCATATAGCAAAGGTGGAAGGGTGCCTGCAACTATTTCCTCAAGCACTTTAAAAGTGCATAAATGAATTCATAAGGAGAATTTCTGATTTTCTGATTGCAGCCCTCATAAATGGCTTTTCTAAAAATTTGAGGGGAAAATGTAAGTGTGGAACAGAATGTTCATTTCACTTTAATAGCCTTCAGAGCATTTCTGGAGGGACTTTTATATGCCTTATAATAAGCAATTAAAGAAAGTTCCCAATGTCCTCATCATTATAAAGCTCTTTAGTAATTTAGTCAGGAGACAAGGTTCATAACATTGAAAGCAGATGGTCAGACAATTGTGGCACTAAACTTGGTTTTGTTTTCTTTGTTAAACCTCTTTGCTATCAGTTGGTTCTGTGATATAACTGAATCTATTCCCTCATTCCTGTTCTTCTCTACCCTCTCTACCCCAATTTATTCAGCATTAATGGATTTATGCTTCCTAGCATTTACTGATAGAAGCTGGTGTGCCAATACAGTTGGTATGACAAGTGGGTTGACTAATTCTTGATGCACTTGATCTCTTTGTAAATAACAAGTATGACACTTACATAAACATGCAGACCAAGTACTTTTTAAAAATGTAAGCAGGGGAATAGCAAGCTCATCAGCAGGCATCTTGCAAAGAATTTTTAGATCATCATGTTTTAAAGAGATAAAAGTTATGCAAAGCATGGCTAAGTAGTAATTCAATCCCCCTTCTAATCTTTTAATTTTCTCTATCTCTATAGATGAATTGAAGATGATGTTGGAAGCCTACAAGGAGGGATACAAAAAGCTGAAGAACACAGTAGACAAATGGTTGTCTATGAGCAGCTATTCTGAAGTAAACCTCTGCAAACTCTTTCAGACATTCAGTATAGTAAAATCTGGGGATGAGTCCAGTATTTAAAAATGTTGTTTGTGGCCTCCATTTGTAGGCAGAAATCTTCCTCTTTTTTCTCTTCTTTTCTGTTTACTGAGGTATGCTAATATGGCTGTAGATTAAGAAAACTAATATACTTTAAAATCTAAGTTTATTCAGTACTAAAATATATAAAAGAAAAGCAGATTAAAAGTTGATGAATATAATAAGCAGCTCACAATTTAGATTTTATAATAGGTTGTTGTATATTGAGACCTAGAATGGAAGCAAGAAATAGAAAAATAGCTCCTTTAACCAAATAATTTCCAGTAAGAGTTGCTGGAATGTATGTGATCCTAGACTTTAAACAAGACATTTAGCAAGAAGTGTTTTCAGGAAAAGAAGTTAACAAAGGTGTAGGAGCACTGATGGATTATCTCTTCATAATTTACCTACTATGTGGTAATATGACATTTTTTGTTCTGGGAGGACATACCAAACAAGAGTATTGTGTTGCAATGATATAGCATAACTGAATTAAAACTGTATATAAAGGAATCAACTGACTTCTTTATAGGCCAAAGATATTATGTGTTGCAAATTCTTTCAGCTGTTTGAATGTTAGTCATTAATTTCTTGGGAGTCATCAAAATAAATAGGGAAGCCTGTTATCATTAGAAGAAGCTAGTTGAGACAAAAATGGAGTAAATTTAAAATGACAAAAGGAATGGCCTTATAGTAAGCAAATAAAGGCATGGAAACATTATCTTATAATTATTATAATCTTTTAATTGGCAATAAACAATTAACAGTTACAACAAAAGTCAATCCAACCTCACTGGCTGGGTCTTTGGGCTGGGAAAGGGAGATGCTGGACTCCTTATATAGATTTATGTATATCTTAACTTCTATGAGGGTAATAACATTTATTGGTATATGCAAAAGCATTTTAAATGTGGATGTAAACATTTACACAGTTGAAGAAAATATAATAAAATTATTGGTATAAATATCTGAACGATGCATTTATATGAAATATATCTGTGAAACAGAATAATGATATGGGGTGGACAAGCCATTTGTACTTTATATCCCCCACTTCTTGCCTGATTGTACTGACAGATGAATAAATAAATGTGGTAGTGATGCCCCATCTATTTCAGCTTTCATTAATACAAATGACAGGCATCAGATAAAACGTTTGCTTTGATTTATCTTGCCTTGCTGAAGAGTGAGTTGCAATGTATCAATAGAACTCCTCTACAAAGATTTTGCATTAGTTTGGGTCTAGTAGCTCAACCCATCCTTGCATTGACGTAGAGAGAAATTTCTTTGTAAACAACTCTGGATTGGGAAGTTTACTTTGCGATGTTCTGTTTTCCCAATAAATGATTTTAGTATTGATTAAGGGAGACTATCATATGGATGGCCATATGTATTAGCAGTACCTATTACTACTATAATCAGCTGCCCAGTTACAATAGCTCAGGCTTTGAGGGATAAAAGCATAGTTTCCTCCTAAATTAGAATAACATACCGTATTTATAAATATTGCATAGGTTTTGGTATAGCCCATGTTCAGAATATTTATAAGGAAATGCAAAATAATGAATGTATATGTGTAGTCAAACACATGACATAATCTCAGCAAGATTATAGTTTCACGTACATTGCTATATAGAATTCTGCAGAAAATTTGAGCAAACATTTTATTTTTACAAATGTAAATTTTATAAATATAAATTTCATACTGGAACTTTGCATTTCTTCTTAATTACTAGGGAATATATTTTTGCACCATAAAATAAATAAAGCTAGCTTGTTTAATGCTTTGTTACAAGTAAATGTTTAGTCAACTAAATCTGCTACTGATATGACCCTTGCTGACTATACAGCCTACTTTGACTGTTTCACCTTATTTTGACAATGGAAAAACTGAGAAGTGTAGAGTCATCTTTTTTTTGTGTATACATCAATCTTTACGTGCATATTAAATTCATTGAACTGTAGAATTACAAAACCAAAAACAAGCCTGAGTTCATCAGAGAAATCTAGGCTCTGTTACTCTTTTTCTCCTTTTTCTGTGTGTAATTAAAAATAAACAACAAAGTTAGATTGATTGATGGGGAAGGAGGTTTTGATACATAAGCTTAGAAGCCAGACTTCACAGTTGGTATTTATTTAAAAAAAGAAACCCAATGAATTGTTTCATCTTGTGTCAGAATCATTTCTTACTGGATAAAAAATACTTTTCTATTTCCCAACTTCAGCCTATTTTTGATCTTGCCTCCTTTGCTTCTCTTCTGTTGACCACCTAAATATTTCTTAATTGAACCACTCATCCTGCACTCCTCTTATAGCTGTTTAATAGATTAATTCATCTGTGCCAGCTTCAAATTTCAGATTAAAATTCCTTCATTCTGAAGGCAGCATTATCGGTTGTTGGAGGCTGTTTTCAAACCTTGGTTTTGAATAGCAGCGTCTCTGCATTAATTTAACCACTAAGCTAATAAGTAGGTTTCGTTTTGTTATGCTAAGCTTTATTGCTTTTCTTTTGATCAGAATGGTGTTGTTGAGCAAAGCAGCAGACAAGGCATTCTTTGATGAGGGAATTAGTGCTCTATTCTTCCTCTATTATTCATAGCACAGTGGAATATGTAAGTACCTGAGGGTGTCAAAGGAGAGCAGGCTCTATTGCAAAGTGTTCGCCTTGTTTCTCTCAATAGCTGACTATGAGATGATAAACTGCTTAATACACTGCACTAATTGGATGAGAGCAAAAAGAGATGGGAATTAAGGCAAGGCAAAAAAAGAGTGCTACCAGCCTTCATTCACTCTTTCACCACTTTAACAGCACCAAAGGAGGCACAAGCTTTCTATAAGCAGGCTAGAGGTTTTGTGAAGAGATAAAATGAACCTGTTAGTGGATTCAAGTAATACACTAATTATTGCACAGTATAAATACCATTACTGGTTTTATAACATGAAGGTAAACTTCTTTTGAGATGGTTATAGGATTGTTTGGCAGTAGCGTAGATCCTAATAAGGGACCAGAGTAATAACCCCCCTGGATTAACAAAATTGCTGCCTGCAAAAGTATGATTCTGGCTTTTACTGTAGAATGAATAAAAATGACTGAGTGACATTTCTTAATGCATAATGGCTTGATAATGATTCCCTTTTCTTTAAAGTAAAATATGCACTTCAAACTCTACTGTTAATCATGTCCAGGGGCAAATGTTTTTTTCTTTAAAAATATTTTTGTACCTATGGCGTTTTTAAATATATATACTTCAAAATGCATATGTGTATAAGATGGTGTCAGTTAAATTTATGGTTATTTGGAAGAATTTTTCAGTTTGTTCATAAAAACAAACATGCTGAAGAGCCCACTCCGTGTATATGAATGCAAATTCTGAGAAGAGTAATATCCACAGAAGGAAAATTTGCCATTCTCACCATATAGGCCTTCCATTAGATTAGAGCCATCGCAGTGAAGCCTTTTTTAAAATTTTCTTTGCAACATCTACCAAAAGTCTTCCTTTATGGGCAAGCCATGGCCTGTTTTAGGTTATTGCAGAGGTGGTGTATTGTGATCCAATTCCTTTCATTTTCTTTTAGCTGACCTAGTATGTATGTGTATGTTAGGTGGAGGTGGCAATGGGAATATGTAATGCATACATGAAAGGTGCTGTACTGTACAACCATTTTTTATCCATATATGGCATCAATTTACAATGAAGCAATTCAGGAGAAGTTGGCTTCAGTTGTTTCTGGTGAATTACCCAAAGTGAAATGGTGTTTCCATTTTTTGCTATTGAGCTTATTCAGAAAACACAGCACTTGGAGGTACAGAAGGCTACAAGAGGGGTGGGGGGAGAGGAGAAAATTGTCTTAGAAAAAAAAAAAAGATCAGGGAGCTCAGCTTTGTGAAACTTACTGGGAAGCCTTAGGTGGGATTTATGGAAGGCCTTGTTTTACCTTCCTACCTTGCCAGAGCCCCATTCAAAGCTGAAAAGCCTGATGCGCTCTCGCAAGGGCCTGGTAGATGTTCCCTGCCGCCACTGAGCCAGACAAGGGAAAGGTCGTGGGTTTTGGTGGCGGCTTTGAGGGCTTGTCAGGCGTGACAGCTCGGCCCTCTTCTAATCCAGGAAGACCGAAATTCTTTTTTGAAGCGCGCGCAAGGACAAGCTCCGTCCACCACGGCCGACTGTAACACCCACCCACCCCCGCTGCGGAATAATAGGGGGCCTTTCACTTGGGAGGTTGTTTGCAGCAGTCGAGTGACATGGGATTAGGAGGTTGGTAAACCAGGGACTCAGGCACTTTTCAATGGGACGGCGATGTAATCCTTGGAGGCAATTTCACGCGATTTGCTTCAGCTCCATGGCAGGTCAAATGGCTTGGAAAAGGGAGAGATGGGGCTGCGGGGAGGAAGGCGCTCAGCCGCGGCTACTGTCCAACTCCCGGAAAGGGACAGGCAGCATCTACCTCTCTTGCCAGTGGGAGCGATAGTGGCTGGGGCAAAATAGCGCCTTTTTTCTTCCCGCCTTTGGGACTGTGGCAAGAGAAACCCGATGTGTGGCAAGTCTCACTTTCGTTCCTCAGCGCTTGGCCTGAAAAGTCCCACCAAATTTCCAGGCAGGAGAGACGGCCATGCAGCCTAGCAGCCTCTGACAGCAGCTCAGTTTCATACCTCACCCAGCCTGTATATGTGAGGGCTCCGAGTGGGCGCCAAGACACCTCCAACTCCTCATTCTCCACAGTTGCTAGCTGGTACACGGCTGGCCGCTAAGCAGAAGCCTTCCAGGTCCCTCCCAAAGTCACCCTTGTGAAGAGAGACATTTTCAGCGAAGGAAGGAACGAAAAGGGATCGAGGACGGGGAGGCGCGCGCATACTATCTTTGCTCACATTTAAAGCGGAAGAAAAATGTGCCCATTGAAAAGGGTGGAGTAAACGTTCCTTGTTAGAATAGACCAGATGTTGATTTGGGAATAATTCTTATTATGCTGGGTTGGTTTTACTCCCCAGTAAGTGCATTTGATATGGCCGGGGCTCTATAGGCCACTCCTATTGATGTTAAATATTTTAAGGGTCCTGCCTAGACCACGATCTTACACCTACTTTCCAAAAATCTTAGTGGGACTTTCCTCTGAACAGACATGAGCAGGATTGGGCCATAGTTCACGACTTACTTTCCCTCTTTGGTATCTTCCAGTTATTCTGCGACTACAATTTCCAGAATTCCCAGCCAAGCCGTTCGGCAGGTAGGCGAGGATTCTACACTAACCAAAGCCAAGTCTAAGAATTTTTTCGGAAAATTTGGTGCAAAACCTTTTTCTACTTATCAGATCGAACATTTGTGAAAACTCCGTCTTTTCTCCACATTCTGTAAAGGATTCAAATCTTTTGCATCTGCTTATACATCCCCCCCCCTTGCTATTAGCATGGTTTTTTTTCAATGATACTGAACCTCCAGGTAGCTTTTGGAATTATTGATAAACATGTGGATATAGAGATATATTTATTTTCTATGGGTAACACTTTCCCACTTAATCGCAAGGAAAAGTGAGAGCAATAACAACATTACACAAATGTACGTTTCCGATGGCCTTTCTCTGGCTTGCTGGTATTCTCTTTCGGGGTTTGGGGAAACTACAATTAATAAGTTAAAGAATTTGTACATAAATATTTGTCTAGGGTCCCTATAATATCTACAACACAGAAATCTACAGAAATGACAAACTTGTACAAACACTACACTGAGTGCAATTATTATATAACATTTCAAATATACAAAGCTCTGGATTTTTTTTCTTTTTCGTATTTTTTAATAACAATGGTTTGTACAGTATCGAGTATCACAGTATAGTAACTTTTAAACAGTCCATACGCTAGCGTTATATTTCCCTTTGGTTTACTATAAAACCCTTGACTGATGTGATCGGTGGACAAGAGACCAGAACCACCCCTCCCCAAGTGCTCTACTTGGCTTTGACCCAGCCTTCGCTCTGTCAGCAAGCATCTTTTCTGGCCCGGTGAGAAGAGCCTAGGCGAAGAGTGCAACCTGGCCTCCGCTGCCCTTCGTTTTCTTAGCAACCTCACCGACCTCCCGGTCTTCTCTCCAGCCTCCCGCAACTCGGGAGGTACTTTGCTGACCAAGTCGCCGATCTACCAAGGAAAAAACCTCCCGGCCGAGGAGGAGTGGGCTCCTGCGGATTGGCCCAAGGGAAGCCGCAGAAGTGGCGCCTCCCCGCCGCCTGTCCCCCTCCAGAAAGCTGTCCGCTGGCTTCCCTCCCGTTTTGGTCTTGGATTCGTGCCTCGGCCGATTCTCCCACCAACCCCCCGGGAGTGGCTTAGCACACCTCTTTGCCCGCGCTGTTCCCGGGGAGGATATTGAGCTGCGTGAGCTGCGCCGCGTGCTCCTTGGCTTTCAGGCGCAGCGCCGCAATGCTGGAGGCGCGCCGGTCCGCTGCCGCGGTGGCCGGGTCAGAGAGGCCGCTCGATTGCACGCCGTTGTCCACGGCAGGCGCTGGCTGTCGCAGCAGAGCAGCCGCAGAGGAAGCGCTAGTCAGCGGAGCCATAGTGGAAAAGAGCCTGCAAGCAAAGGAGACGCGGGACAGTCAGTCTTAAGATAGCCGAAAGTCCCGCAGTTGTTTTTATGACGGCGAGAGTGGGGCTGCCATTTCGGT
Organism: Oxyrhabdium leporinum; assembly: GCA_032468155.1. Classification (NCBI taxonomy): domain Eukaryota; kingdom Metazoa; phylum Chordata; class Lepidosauria; order Squamata; family Cyclocoridae; genus Oxyrhabdium; species Oxyrhabdium leporinum. Next base: position 318,453 of record JANHFL010008698.1, read on the forward strand.
TTCAGGACAGACGGCTTTTCAGAGCTCCAAAAGTCGGGAAGGCGACAACTTGCCAATCTCGAACTGGAGGAGCCTGATTAGGAAATCGCAGGAGAGCGAGGAGCGTCCGCTTTCTGGCCTCCTCCCGGACCGGGGACTGAATCCCGCATTTCCGTTATTTAGGGCGCCTCTTCTGCCTGCAACTGCACTCTTCTGACGGGACAGCCTTCACGGGCCCTTCTGAACCCGAAAGTTGTGGGAGGAGGTTCGAGAAAGAGCAAGCTTGAAAAACCCCGATACCGGCAGGCAGAATCGCGTTTATAGGTTGGTAGGTTGCCCGTGTGTTGGCGACAGAAGCTTGTTTCAAGAAACTAGCAATCTGTACAAACTGGCTTCCACGAAGAGCGAGGCCAGGCAACGAGACAGATGTCGGCTGCCTCGGCTCTTCTCCCCCCTTCCCTCCAACCTACGACTGGGGTGGCTTTCGATAGGCCTTAACTGGTCTGCCGAACTTGCGCTCGCCCTCTCAATTAGGGTGTCCGTCTGTGACTTCCCCCGTCCATCTTATGAGAAACTTCCCGGCGCCCGGATGCCCAAAGCGGTGCCCGCCTCTCGGCTTCGCTGCCGCGTAGATCCCCCTCCCCAGCGGGGAGTGCCGTTCTAGCGGATTGCCTCACAGCGGAACTCCAATTAAGCTCCGGCAACCCCTAGCCATGACACAATCTGCGGCATGCTTTCCCTGCTCCTTTTTTCGCCCGCGCTTCTCCCGACGCTATTCAGCTGACCCTCTTTGACCGGCACGTCGAGAGACACGAGCTCTCCATTAACCAAGGAGGTGATTACTGACATCAGCGCGGCGAGGAATTGAACTGCGTGCCTGGAAGGCAACGGGAGGGACCAACTAAGACTAAAGACTAAACTGGCTAGGCTCTGGGACGGGCTACTGGGGCTGGCGCCTGGTTTCCGTCTAGAGTGGTTTCTCTGTCCCCCAGCTCACCCGCCGTGCTCAGTGAGAGGCTTTATACAGTTCAACTCAGAATGGCCGCCCTGTAGCCTTTCGTTTGCAGAATGGAGGCCGACAGCAACTGCCGGAGCGGGCGTAGATCTGCAATACCAATCTTCTTTAACTATGAACCTCGAGGTTGGAAATATTAGCAGTTTTAGTCCCGCAGCTCTGGGGGATCTGATAGTTGTAGTAGATAGAAACCGAAGCCGTTTCAAATCGCCTGCACGCCTTCCTAAAAACATTGCTTAAGAGCAAAGGGAAATCTCGCTCAAGAGGATGAGAGTTTTTTTCTCCCTGCATCCACCCTGCTCCTACGCTTGCAGGGCTGTCCATTAAAATCTGTTCAGCGAGCTTTTTGCAACGTATTTTTCAATGTTTTGGGCGGGCGGAGTGAGCTGCAACACCAGGCTACGTAGAGTTTAAATAAAAGCATTAAAGCGCGGGTACAGCGTGATCAGTAGGGGGCGTAGTAATCCAGTAACGTTTGGGAAATCGAGTCACTCTACTTGTGCAGAGGAAGCAGAAACAGTTTCATTTTCATTGGTAAATATTCCCCGCCCCTTAAAATCTTAATTTAACTTGGATTTCCATTCCTCCCGCAAGAAATAATTTAAAATGACGTCGTACCCCAATGAATATATTTTCCTTTTGTTCTCCTGTTAATATTTCCATTGCATTTTCATCTTTCCACTTTTAGTAAACTCGGCAATGTCTCGTTGTCTATTTAATTAGCTACAGGCTTTTTATTTCATTGTTTGAATTTATCTAAGGAAATGTAACTACAGTATCGCTCCTCTCCCTGCCTGATTTATAGGTTTTCTATCCAGCTGATTGCTGTCCAAGCAAGGGAACCTGGCCGCCTCTCTCGAACACTGAGTTTTTAGTTGCATTGAGTTTAATTAAATATGGCCCACCTATGATTTCCCTCTCCCCACTTTATGTCAATGTATATTGCAGTTCTTTCTGTAAGCATTTGGAGTAAAATATACTCTTTATTAGAGGGAAATAATTCTCAACCTCCAGATCATTGGGGAAGGGGATACCCAACTTCTAACAGATATGTTTAAACTTAAATCGTCGAAACGCACTTGCCAAAGCTTTTATAAATCGCTCTGTCCAATTAGAACATAGAAAATCAGACGTGATTCGCACGAGTTTTTTTTTCAAATCCATAATTTTAAAAACGGGAACTCCTGAAATGTGCAACCCTCCCCAAAGAGACTGAATTCTTACAGCCTCCCAAATGGATTTTTTTAGCTAGATGAGGTGAACAGGTTGGATTCCTATCGCAGCCAAGCCTACATTGGATATAGAGAACTTCTGAGTAATCGCAGCCAGGGCTGGACAGCAAATCTGGGAGGTTGAAAAGGGTACATCAATCTGTCCCCATCCTTAGCTTTCATGGATGTAATCTTGGCACTGAGAATTCTTGGATATATATTTTTTAATGTCTGTGTTCCAAATCCTTTGGCGGAAGGGTTCCACTCATCTTCCCCAAGAACCAACTTGCCCTAGCTCCGCCCCTTTGACTTCAGAAATAGGTGCTTCTGCATCTATAGGCACATGCGTACTCCTAGGAAATCCTCCGCCCTCCCCCCCCTTTATCTTTGTGCCCCGGGACAAGTTCAGCACCTCTTCTGTGGCCCTCCGCTGATCAATTGGACCAGGGGCGGGATGGGGAGTTTACCTGCCAAAAGCTGGGCTGATGAAGGCCGGGTGCCGAAATACAGCCGCTCCCAGGAAAGTGCTGAGGCCTAGCGGAGTGCTGCTGGGGGGCAAGGCTGCAGAGCCCGGAGGTGGAGGTGGGAGGCTGGGAAAGGCGGCGGCGGCGGCGGCGGCGGCAGCGGCGGCAGCCGTCCAGGCGGAGTCGAGAGCTGGGTGGTGAGGAGGGAAAGGACTAGCATCAAGGTAGGGACTGAGCGGATGAGAAGCCGACAGCGGGCCAGGGAAAGGCAGGCCGGGTGGGTGGCTCTGAGCGCCGGCCTTTTCCCTCTTCCGCCATTTAGCTCTCCGGTTCTGGAACCAGACCTGGAAGCCAAAAGAAAACAAAGGGCAAGGCGATTAGTAAACGCGACCCTTTCCGGTCCTGCTCCTCGACGGCCAGCAAACGATCTTCAAAAGCCCGCTCACCCGCCTCCGGGCTGCACTGAGACATTGCGGAGGACAGCCAACAAGAGACCGGCTCCTAACCTCGCCAGACCCTTCCCCTCTTCCCCAGAGGGGATTCAGCCGCAAAGCTTGCCTAGGTAGTTACTCCAGAAAGCCAACCAATAATGTAGCGCCTTTCTACTTTTCCGGCAGATGTATAAAGACCTCCATCTCCTGAAAACAATTTTGAAATCTATCTAATAGACTATGGGTTTCTCATCTGTTCTCTAGAAAGAAACGAAGCAAATTGATCTTATCTATTAAGAGAAATAAGCCACGGTTGCGGGGCTGAATGAATCAAAAGCTCCTTCACTCTGTATCAATCCAAAACAAAGGCTTACAGTGGTAGAAAGTCACCTACATTTAAGATATTGAGCAGCTTTTTCATGGTTTCCTATGAAATCAGCGGTGCAGACATCTAAATTAAAGATTCTAACACACAGCGGCATACATTGATTAATTCTCAAGTTTCCCTATTCAAAAGTCAAAATCCAACTGGATACAACTACTTTTTGTGGTATCATGACTGCAGCATTTCTTCTCTCTTTTACCTTTTGGGGGGATTTAGACTGTTGGCCCTGGCTGGTAAATATGCATTGTCCCCATGTCTTCAATGTATCAAGGAAACTCTTGGACATATATAAACAATAAATTATTCTGATTATTTAAGTTCTGCTGATGTCTATTCTTTATCTGTCCCTTTAAAGCAGACCTAGCCATCGGAATGAGCTTTTAAAATACATTTCTCTTAGTACAAAAAGGCACTTTGTTACTGGTTCTCTATTGGAGGAGTTTCTCTGATGTAGTCTTTTTTTATTTTATCTAGGTCTGCAATTCCCATCCATCCTCTGGTAGCCTCGCCAATGACTGGGATAGTGAATGGGAAGTGTATACTACATAAGATTTATGCTGCAATATTCAATAAGCAATATCTAATGTTTCCTGATGTCTTTAAAACTTGACATGTAACTTTCTTTATTCTTCCTTTTCTCAGTGCCAAAGGTTTTGGCAAATGATTGAATGCTTTTGGCAACTTATGTGGCAAGTTAAACATGTTAAAGAGTTTGATACTTGATAGAATTAATAACAGTAAATAATCTTTTGCAGCTATTCATCTGCAGCATCATTAACAATCTCTGCAGGTCTGCCCTTCCTCTAGTTATTTCTCGAGAAAGAGCAAAAGAGAAACCTTTGTCCATTCCTATGTCTTTTTAACCAAAACTTGACTAAATGAATTTCCATAAAGTAACTGTTATTTTATATCAGCTTTGTATCAGCTTTATATCAGTTACTTTATATTACTTTATATTGGCATCTTTTGGGCTGTTTTAAAGTGGTATAGCCTAAGTAACATAGTCACATTAACAATTACAACAATGTGAAAGGAACAGGAAATGAGAATAAAAGAAATAAAAGAATTTGGGAAAGAAAGAGAAGGACAACATTATAGCTGGCAAAAAAAAATGTGACTTCCTTGCATAGCTCCTGGTTTGCTCTGATCACCTCCAAGAAGGTGCTCCTTATAACCCTTTCACAGCCAGCCGAGGAACTGAGCATTAATGCAATGAAAATTTTGGTATCTCCCAGTGCGCCTTACCTGCTTCCAACTCAATTAGCAACCCCCCCCCAATTCTGCCTCTTATTGAATTAATAAGTCTGAGTATGCCCATAAGTAAACCAAGGGATTCTAATAATTCATATTCTTAATTACATTTTCTCCTATGAATGAGAACAAAAGGGAGGGTGAGAAAGAAAGATGGTGATGAGGGGAAGGGGGGCGGTCTCAGTTTCTTGCTCGCTCTTTTTTTAGTTATTTAACTTTCCCACGACTCATTCCCCTGAGCTGAAAATCCTGAGTTGCTGTCACATCTCTGTTTGACAATAGAGAAATGTGTCAACAGAGAGGAGGGAACTGAGCTCTTCATTAGCTCCTCTAATGCGAGAAGCTGTTGTGTATTAAATGAGCCATATGGAATTTATGATGCTTTTGCTGCACTTGGCTTTCTGTGTAAAGTGATTTGCTCAGCACAGAGCCCAAAGGCCGAGCCATCTGTTGGGGGGTATGGTTGGTCTCCTGCACTGATGCAGAGGCAACTCTGCCTCCCGCCCAACTTACTTGAATCACCTGGCATGCTCAAGCCCAAAAGGAAACCAGGAGCAGTAGCTGGCTCTCAGAGATTGGGGTGGGGGTTGAGAAGGAAACCCCCTGTTCTCTTCTGGTTCCTTTTTGCTCTTGCAGCAATATGCCTGGCTTGCTCTTTGGGGATATTTTTGGAGAGGATAAAAAATGTCAGAAGTGTTAATTGCAGTGGGGAAAGAAAGGAAGCTTTGTTGAGGACCTCCTGGACATTGTCTCCTAAAGAAAAAAAAATGGAGAAGCACGGCAGTTCCCTTAATTTTTTAACTTAATTTGGGGTGGACAAAAGAGGATGAATCCAAGAGGATGAAATCAATGCTTAAAGCATTTCGTTTTACCCTACTGAGAAGCTCCCCTGTCCAACTAATATCTGGCTCCCACATCAATTTCCAACCCCTCTCCCCTCGACTCACCTGCACTCTGGCTTCAGTCAGATCCAGGCGCATCGCCAGCTCTTCCCTGGGTGGGAAAGAAGTACAAGACACGTGTTCAGGTGCAACTCTGAAAGGTTCCGGGAACAGCTAGAGTGAGGTAGAATCTGCAGAAGGCCATGGTTCAATTCCACCTTCTCCTCCTTCCTTGCTCAGATCAAAGCGATCCCATCTGCCCAGCTCCATATCAGACTAGGCCCCTGCTTTTTGCCTTAAAGTCTTTTGGTGGTGTTGGGATATCCCACACTTTGAGGTTTCCCTGGACCATCCTTCCTCTCCATTCCCGAATTAAAGCTGGAAATCCTTTACCCTAAGCCTCAAGCTCGCTGACTGGTATCAGATGGCCCAGACAGGCTTTACTTGCTGCTTTTCCCCAAGCTCAATTTACTTTCTTACTATTCCCCTTTTCTCCACAAAGAAGGTGCGAAAGAGGACAGCGTTCCCCAGAAGGAGTCAATCCCGAGCCCACCTCCTCTCTGGCATCCCCAACCAAGGCCTTTGACTAAGGCTTCCACCTCCAAATATCACGCTGCAGCACAGGGGAGATCCACTGAGCTGCAACACAAGCCCTTCATTGCGGTGATTATTGCAACAATTAAAGCAAGTCGGAAACCATTAGGATGTTAAGGAACTGCTCATAATCTGTTTACTTCGAATTTCCCGGGATAATTGGCTCTCCTTCCGCTCGGAAGAAAAGCGCAGTGCCGCCCAAAGTGGGAGTCTGGCCGGACTCTAGAAGAAAAAATTCGGGCTGCCAAAAGGGAAGCCCCCAGACCGATCTGCAGAAATAATTTAAAGAATCCGGTACATTTCTGCACAGATGTGTGTCGGGGCAGTGGAAAAACCGACATCCACCCCCATGTTCATATTTCGGGATTTTGGCACTGGAATCAGGCTGCTTGGTGTGCTCCGCTGACCCATTTCCAGGGAAAAGACGGAGCGATTTTCTGAGTTCTGGCTAGGCTAGAAAGCTAGCGTGCATATCAGTGACGAAGCCTGGCATTGTAGCCCCACAACCGAATTTGACGGACGGTACAGAATAAGCTTCTATAAAAGGCTAGCGAAAAAACCGCCTTAGCAAGGAATCCGTCAGTTTCTTTCCATCATCCAAACGCAGCCCCTTTTCCCGAGGAAATAAAATGCACTGTGGCAGGTTAACGAATTTAAAGGGACACCCCTCCCTCCCTCTTTTTCTCTTCCTCAGAAGAGAAGAAAAGTAGAGGAAGACTCCCAGACAATTGACAAAAAGGAGAAGACCGAGTGAACTGCCGACTTTACAGACGGAGAATTTCTTCGCACCCAGGAAAATTGCCTACGAACTTGGTAGAGTAAGAGCTCGCTCCGGCAAAGAATCCACGCCTTTTACAGTTCAACATGAATATCTTTCCCCCTCTCACTGCCGTTTTAGAGAAGAGACTGAGTTGAGTTTTATTAGCAGCACCTACTTTTGCTTATCTGTTGGCAGTAGATTGGGCGCATTTGCGCTCCTGCAAAAATAAAGGAATTCCTAAGGCAAGGGCTGAATATTTAATTGATTAATATTATTAATTATCAATTCAGAAGGGCTAATACGAAGAATTAAGCTCACCCAAAACAAATCTGAAGCCAAGGAAAGGCGAAGATTTTCCCTCTCAAGATACAAATATTCAGGAAGCCATTTTACTTTTGAATGGAGGCTGAGGCCGAAAGTTCCGCCCAACGCTTCAGAAGACCGGTAACTCTCAGCTTGACCGGAGTTTTCTTTCTAAGCTGAGGCGCATCCAAAGAATAGCAACAGCTTTCTAGTCCCCAGCTCCATTTTTTTCCATCTTCTATTTTCCGGACCCCGTCCAGAAATTACTAGTCTGCGAGCAGGCAAGCAAGCCGTTGCAGACTCTGCCAAAATGTTCGGCCGAACGCTGCCGCCTCGTTCCTTATTTTTAGCCTTCGAAAGCGGAATACTTTGATCTTTTCCTATCTGTATGTATGTGACTTCCATTGAGAGGGCAGCTTTCCAGCTTCAACGGAAAACTGTGAAACTGATACCTGACCGACTAACCAGACGGTCAGGGCAAAAATAGATTGGTTTGGCAACGATGAGGTAAAAAATTCGGCCACACCTATCCTTGGCAGACTAGCTTAATGCCTGAAGTCCAGCGGAGAGCCGGGCACGCTAACTAGTAAAGGCTGCTGAATTTGGGGAAAGGTGACTGCCCCACAGCACGGGAATAGCGGACGGGAGAAGCAAAGCAGGGCACGAAAATGAGTTTTGTGGAGGACGAACCGACCCGTGACGCGCATCTCCTTATCAAATCTTTTCCCTCTTTCCAGCCCTTCAGTATCCTTTCTTTTATGCCTTACCTGTTTCCTCCTCCCGTTTCCTTCTGATCTTGTACATGCAAAAACCGAAACAAATATTTTAAAAACTTTCGCCCCAGAGGATCTTATGCCCAGTCGATCTGCCTTTCTTGATCTTGCAGCTCTCTTTCCTCATTCCTAAGTTCTTTCGACGTTCCATCCTGACCTAGACACCCCTTCCCACCCTAGAGCCGCTTGGAGGCTAGCTTGTCTCATCAGTTCATTCCCTACCTCGTGAAGACATCTGGGTAGTGGGTCTTCTGGAAGGCCCTCTCGAGCTCCTCCAGCTGGTAGCTGGTGAAGGTGGTGCGATAACGGCGTTGCTTCCTCTTGAGCAACCCCTCCTCGGAATCACTGCCTGCCGACAGGCACACGCTGTCCTCACCATCCTTGCCGTCGGCCAGCTCGTCGGCAGGGAGCAGCAGCTCCTCCTTGGGCGAGTCGCCGGCACCCTCACTTCCCATCGCCGCTGGCCCCACGCCAGTCCCACCCGCGGACCCTGAGCTCCGTCGGGCATCTTTGGCCTCGGCTAGCAATTCGTCGTCCTCGTCCAGCTCCTCATCCAGCTCCTCGGCCTCCTCTTCCTCTTCTTCCTCTTCCTCGTCCTCCTCCTCCTCCAGCAGTTCCTCCGCTCGGCCTGGCCTACCGTCGGGGCCGCTGCCACCTCCAGGGCTGCTCAACTCGTCGAGGATACGAGCGGTACGCGCAAAGGGTGCGTTCTCCCGGTAGGACTTGCTTCGACTGATGCTGACCTGTGGCGCCTGGCTGATCTTGAGAGAGTCCCACGACGAGGCGGTTGCCTCGGCCCGCGCCAGCAATCGACCCCCACCAGGCCCATAGAGGCGGCGTAACTTGGGCGGCAGATGAAGCTCGCCCATCTCGAAACCGGGCGGGCTGCCCTTGCCTGGTCCTGCCAGAGACAGAGACATTCACGGGTCCGTCAGTCCAACTGAGAAGGAAGATGGACTTCTTGGCAAGAGGGACCCCTCCTGCAAAAAGTCCCAGCGCGAGTCATCCCAACCCGCCCATCTTCCTCCTCAGCCGTCTAGGTTGATTCAATAGAGCCCAAAGGAATTCCGTTAGGCAGGTTTACAGAATATAGAACCAAGCTTATATTTGAAAGAAGTTGCAGCAAACAGCATTGCCGGAGAACATCTCCAAACCTCATTTTGGTTTCAAACATTATTACCTCCAACTACCAACTAAAAGGAGTCTCCCTCCTCCACCTGGCGTCTGACACCTATGGGGTTCTGTCAAATTAATTTCCACATTTCTTTGGAGGTAGCAAGACAGACCCGCCCTTAGAGCCAAACCGAATTCTCTTCCTCTCTCCCTTTATGAAGAAAATCAGAACAGAATTTCCTACAAGCTTTGGAGATTGAACTGCCCCCCTCTGTCACCCAGATGGTTTCACCTTTAAACTAGGCCTGGCAGGCAAAGGCGCTGCCAAGTTGGAGAAAATACCCACACAGAACTCTTGACAACGGTTGACATTTGTCATCACAACGCCACCCGCACAAGCCCGTAAAGTGAGGAGAGCAGAAAAAGAGTCCCTTGGTTTTGCATCCACACACACACACCTTCTTCCTGAGTAGCATAAACCCTGCCAGGATTCAGCCCGGTGCACCGGGGAGAGAGAAAGAGAGACTGAGACAACACGGCGCTTGGGGAGCGGAGTTCTTCAGAACGTGATTCGGCCTTCAGCTGTCCGACTGCTCAAGTTGGAACTGCCAGAGTTTGGGATCCAGTTACCTAGAAGCGCCCCCTCCCTATGCAATCCCTGGGCCAAGAGTGGAGTGGAAGGGATCAGGCAATATTCAAGACTGCGGGCAAGACAGGGATCTGCCTTTCATTTCTTCGAAGCTATGTTCCCTCCCTTTCCCATCCTCATTCCACCCTTCTCACCTTGCCCGGCGTTGTCCGGCTCCGTCCGGTTGGCCAGAGGCGGCAGATTAGGAGCTGCTCCTAGCATCCGCATCTTGCAAGGGCTCCTCCTGCCCAGGATGCTGTCGATGCAATAGGAGGAGAGCAAAGTTGGCGATTTACTTTTGCATTCGGGCCTCTCGGAGCAGCTCTCCTCTTGGTATTGGCTGCTCATGGCTTTGGCTTGCTTGCGCTCTCCCGGGCCGTGCGGGGGTTGAAGTCTGGCTGGGGCTGGTACCCCCCCCCCCACTAAGCAGCAGCTGAGGCTAGCCCCTGTTCCTGCCCAGGACACGAGGAACCAGGGTAGTGACTGCGCTGCAATCGCTTAGCTCTTGATTCCCTCTCCTCCACGTGCTGGAAGGCGCGCTCTGATTGGCTCTTGCCAGAGGCTGGGCAGCCTCTGGCTTCAGGTCCAAGGCAAAATGCGACCTGGATCGTGGAGGAGAAGGGGAATGGTACCGGTTGGACCAAGTTGGGTGACTTTCCTGGACATCCTTCTTGCTGCAACTGGAAAGAAGAACTGAATCACTTTTTCCATGAAAAGAAAAAGACAACCCCCCCCCTCCCTGAATGCTACAAGGAATGGGTAGGATTATCCTAGGTACAGTACAGCAAATCTCGACTGCATTGACTAAACGTAGAAACTTGTTTGCTTCGATTATATTTTGCTTACAAGCTTAATTGTAATATTCAAGATATCTTCCCATTATTAATTTTAAGAAATGAATTGTTGAGACTTAGATTTTTGAATGAATCACTGGATTAATCATTACTTTCTGTCGCTGATTTTCTTTACAAAGCAAAATTACCGGTAATAGTAATTTAGAGTGCAAATCCGTGCTTACCCATTCAGAAATCTATCATGTTTATTTCTTGGGCACTTCATTTAGAATTGCACCCTTAACATGAGAATGTACATACAGACTGAAAAGGTTCATGCACTAATATTTATCTAGACAAAACAAAACAAAAAAACAAAAACAAAACCATTTACAGTTAAGAGGTTAAACACCCGACAAGTTGGTAGGCGAAAACTTGGCGGGTCATCCAAACCAGACCACATTACGGATTTTGTGATGTGTTGGTAATATGTAATTTTAATTGCTATAGGTAGGAATTATGAAACATAGATCTTCATAACCCTCCCTCCCTCCCTTCCTCACCAAAGCAAATCCGGATCTACCTAAGATTAAAAACGAACATCGTTGGCACAAAGCGGTGCCTTCGCTGAAATAATAAAACGGGGGAATTTGGAACCCAGCTATAGTGCTTATTTACCCCTGAGACAGAGGCCAAGGCCTAAAGATTAAAGTTGGGCAACTGGGAAAAGATTTTCACTTTTTCTAAAATAAAAACTCTTTCTTTTTTATCTACATGTTTTCGCTGCTGTTTCTCGGGGCGTGAATTCGACCTGTCTCGCTAATCGAAGAACCAAAACGAGCCGAGATCAGAAACAGTTTAGGCACTGCAAGGAACTGATGGGTAATTCCAGCTGGCGTCCTCGATGCTCAAGTTCATTTTTAAAGAAGCAAACTTTAATAGGGTCAATGACATCTTGTTTCAAAACGACTCTCTGGGAAATATTAATGGATTAGGAACTGAAGGTCACTGAATATTTTCCTCGGAGGATCAGGATCAGTGCCAGAGACTGCAAATTTGCTCTGCAGTTATTTTTATCGGTCAAGTTTTCCCGTACCTTCTAAAGAGAAAAGCAGGCAGAGAGAGCAGCAAGGAGCAAGGAAACTGGTTGAAATCCAGGTTTGGGACAGGAAAAAAATTCCAGACCTGGTTTTCTTCTCACTGAACCTCCCTCCCTGAGCGTGTTAAAAAATTTACAAAAATATCTACTTGAATCGCTTACAGTTCGTATTTAAAAATATAAGGATTTATAATTGGAATCTCTTTTGTGCATTCGCCCTCTTTTACTGTAATAAACATCTGGATGACTGTTTGAAATGCTAAAGGGAGAGCAGAATTCCGGTGCCGTGGCGGCAAAACTGTTTCGCGGCGAAGTAGAGAAGCGAAGGAAGCGGAGCAAAGTGCCCGCTTCCCTAAAAGACAATCCCCAAGGAGGCTCGTCCCCAAAGAGCTCTCCTCTCGATTCCTCTACCCCAGCTGCTCCATGCGCAGACCGCAGTGATTCCCAGCCGCTTCTTTCCGCGGGATACTTTCACGCCGCAGTTTCGGTGGCGCTTGGTTCCATCTCCTAAGCGCCCTGCCTTCCTTTGCCCTGGAAAAGTCGGAGGTCCTTTCCCTTTATAGGCAACATTTGGCACCTACCCGTGAGGGGAAGGGTTTCATGGGGACTTTTTAAAAAGCACCGACTTGGACTGCAATGCCCAAAGCGCAACATCCGTGACCCGGCTAAAAAGTTGAAACTTGAACGTCGAAGTCCATTTCAAGAAAACTCTTAAGGACGAGGCGATTCCATCGTGGCGGTTTCCTCCTCCAGAGGAGAGGCAGAGGTGGGAGGAGGGAGAAGTTCCTTAAGGAAGGGCGGGATCGGGTGGCAAGCGTCAATTCCTCCCGAAGGGCGAACAAGTCGAGAGACCAATCGCTGCCTGCCGAGGAATTTTATTTGCCAGAGGCAGCCCAGTTACCAGTAGAAGCCCCCCACCCGAGGCCTTCCGCGAAGGCCCCGCAGAAGGGGTTTGCTCTGCGCCTCTTCCTCTCCCTCTCCCTCGATCCCCCTCAAGGGACCGGCCAGAGGAGCCCTGATCTCCGCTCCCGCCCGTCCCGAGCGCCGAGGCCTGAAAGGAGAAGGCGGCCGGCAGAGGACAATTTGGGTTAGTAGAGCGTCAGTCCGGACTGCCCTCAGAAAGGCTGTACTCTGAGGGCCAATTTCTTCCGCTCCGCACTCGCCTTTCTTTTTCCGCCTCTCGGGCGAACCGGGTAATTGGCGGACGCGTTTTGTTTTGCAATATCCATTTCCCCCTCACCTTTTAGAACCACTCTTAACATGGCCTCAGGGCAGGCGGTGACTCTTCGGTCCCCGGCGCCGAATGGCTCGCTATTGTCGGCGCGTCCAACCACCAACGCCACCACACTCCGAGCGCTGCCTGGCCGCCCCACAGCGCCGGAGGAGCAGCCTATAGGCTCCGCCACCCTTTCTGGGCTCGGCAGGGGTAGATCTGGCTCTCCCCCACCCAAATTTGTTGAATAAAAAACAGGGTTGCCCTCGAATGGCCAGAATGCTGAATCTCCTAGTTAGTACTCTGTTGCCCCTCATCCTGTTCCCACGGGCCTCTCAAAACTCCCAACATCAGTCTGACCCGTGGGAGTGATCGTGGCAAGGCAAAAAAGGGAAGTGAAAGTGAATCACTCGATAGTTTTCGGAAAAAAACTCTTAAAGTTCAGTCAGCCAAAGGGAATGAAACTCCGCTGAGTTGTCCGCATTTACTTCTTTTAGTTATTCGCTTGCTTAAGTCGGCGCAAAGCTGCCGCTTCTTTGCTTGGCGTTTCCATCCAGTTGCCCCGGGCCTGCTGAGAAGGGCCTGTCTGGATAAAGAGAAGGCTGTGCTTCTAGATGTGGTAGAAGCTGAAAATTCAGCCCTGGTCTGCCACTGCTCCTTCCAGGAAGCCAAGAAGCGGCTCATATCGAGTCCAGCCGTTTTTTGCCGCGGAAGGCGGGAGTTTCAAGCCTACACTCCACATTAGATAATTTGGACGTCGACATTCCTGAGGATTTTTCAGCAACTTGCTCCGTAGAGATCCCCCACATACCCATCAGAACAATTAAACAAGCCAGGCCCAAAGGCAGAACTGGTGCAGTCGATCTATCCGCTTCTGGAATCCCCTACAACCAGGCGATCCTCCCCCTGCACTTTTTTAGTTTTCTGGATTCTCAACCCCTTCCTGCCTTCCTGCAAACTTCCTTTCCCTAACCACCTGTTTTTCCCTCCACTAATCCTAATTTAACCCTGACCTGTTTTATTGTAACCTTTTGGAGGAGTGCAGGGAAAACAATAGTGCAGTGGTCCAAATGATACAAAATGATTAGAGTTTTTACCGGAGGAGATAAGTATTCTGCTCTTCCAACCAGAGTCAAGGAAGGATAACAGACTTGGGATATTGACAGCTGTGGGTGAGGCAGGAGCAAGTTGCTTTGGCCTAGATGAACAGCCTTAGGACTTTCCACTTCAGCTCCTCTGCACTCTACACCTCTTCTAGTGATTTGAGAAAGAGTGTCTTTGTCTACTTTCAGTTCAAAGCTCTGCCCTTGCATAGGGTAACACTCTTATGCAAAATGATTAAAAACAAGGCAAGTGCTGATGGAGCTCTGAGTAGCCTGGAGGATGTGCCAGATTCCATGGCTAGGCCAAACAATGAGTGAGGTCTTGGTGGCTCTCATCCACTGAGCCACATTAGGAATGGAAATTGCAGAATGCTCTGGGCATTATTGGGTCCCACTGATGTTTTCATGGGGGAATGAAATGCAATAAGGGGATGAAGTTTTTGTCCAGCAAAGATGAACATCATCTTGATTTCAATAAGAGCCTAAAAGTGGAACCTCCCTTTTACTTGTACCCAGAAATGAAAGAATATCAGAAAACGTGTCTGTTTAAATATACTGTAATCTGTTTCAAGAAGCAGTTTCTGATGCTTTCATTTATTTTAATGGCTTTATTAAAATATTTACATGCCAGTTATTCTTTTACTATTGTGTCCATCTTCTATATATCCTTTTAAACAAGATTCCATACTAAACTTTATGTGTTGGATTTACCAATATAGGAATAACTGAATGAATAAGATTTTTAAAAAAGGAAGTTATTGTTATCCCTAATGGCCATTATACATTCATTTCTGTAGGTGCAATCCTGCTCACATGTAAACCAGGTGAACTGTGAACCAGGTTGACAAGTGTAGATATGAAAAAAAAATCAGGTTTTTAATTTCTACTTGAATATGAGGATTTAAAGAAATCATAACCTTTATTAAATTTCTAGAAACAAAAGACATGTATTTTTGAGTTGTTGAAAAAGTGAGAAGCAAATGATACAGACGATAAAATCAAACATAAGGAAAAAAGTGGGTGCATTTATTGAAATAAGTGACTCCCATATTTGCCGTTTTATCATGTTTATATTAACCATCAGATTTGCTTTATTCTTGCACTGCTATTCCAAAACAACATGTCTGCATTCATTTTTCAAACACAATCCTAAGGCAAACAACCTTTCCAACAGATTTTGCTGCCAATGACAATTCTACTTCAGATAACCTCCTGCCTCACTTTCTCAACCAGTGACGTTTTTGTAGATTGCCTTCTAGTGATTCAGGAGATGTCCCTGAATGACAATTCTAGAACACAAACCCACACTGGATTCCTTTCAATTATTATTATTATTTATTTCCTTGCAGTTTCCATGTATTTTGGGGGGAATTCATGTGCCATCTGTCTGGAGATGAAGGCTTCACATCTTCTTTCCCCATTGTTTCAATACACCTTTCCATTTCTTAGTTAACCCTGCTTAGATTAACACGTGGAAGATAAACCATCTTCCTTGTCTGAGACATTTCCACAAAGAACATCTCCCACACCAATCTTCTATAATATATCTGCTTCTGAGGGTTCTCTTCTAGTACATATCTCACCATGTGGCTAGCTTGTAGCTTGGCACAGGTGTATTGATATAAACAACAGACAGGTATTTTCTGGCTTTTAAAGAGATATTTTTTCTGTGGATTTTCCTTTCAATTTTCACCTGAGATTCAAAGAGATGCTAATATATCTTGCTACTTCTGTTCTGTCAGTTTGAGCCATGGGTAATTGTACTATTTATATAGGAAAGGCACCACTCTTTTGTGGCTAGAAATGGCCAATTTGCTTTGCAGAGGGATTAGAAAGTATTCAGATACCAATAAAAATATTTCCTAAAGAAAGCAGTTGAGAAGATCAGGAAGAGAAAAAATAAAAGACCAACATCAGTTTCTAAAGGACTAAATTAACTTTTAAATATGTGCCAGGACACAGACTGTTAAAGAATAGTGAGGGAACTATTTGTAAAAAGATCAATTTGTAAAAAGGAGTGTTTGATAAGCCTTGCCATCCCCCTTGTAGAGCAATGTTTTTGAAGACAGATTGATTTCCATCTCTATGGTGAGCTAATTGTATAATCGGCTAAGTAATTGTATAATTTATTTCCTATTCCTGTTTTAAATATCTCAAGGAATCGGGAGGCTGCCCTTGGGGAGAGTGCAAAGAATAAGCATAAAGGTTATAGCTAATGAGTTTGCTTTCCTATTAGTGTGATGAAACACCATGTTTATGTATGTATGTATGTATGTGTGTGTGTGTGTGTGTGTGTGTGTGTATTATGTGTGTGTGCATGTGTGTATGTATGTGGGTGCAGTTTCCAATATTAAACATGGTTCCAAGTGCATGACATGTAAAGAGCACTGGTGGTTTTATTGTTTTGCCTTGTTCTCTTATCTTTCTAATTAAAGTGCTGGTATAAACAGAAAAGATGCCTCTAAAAATTCATCATAATTAAGATGTCAGTGAGAATAATAAGTTCCTAGCTTGCAAAATTCACAGACAATTCTCTATCTTGGCTGATTTGATTAAGCCATAATGTGATTTCTTTGCTTCTAGCTTAGTATAATGTATGAACCTATCCACTGTGATTTGGATTATTGCAGGAACAAGTGACACCACAGTGGTATCTTCAACAAACCATTATTTTAAAAGCTCTGGTTTAATGTGATGTGTAAACCAACACATCAGTGCAGGATTGCGGTCTTGACAGTGCAATCCTGTGAAGTATAGCCTGAAGTAAAGGGATTTATTTCCAGATCAGTTCATTTTGGATTGAAATGAATAGTTTTAAATTATGATCCTTCAGTCTTTATGGAAGCATAAAAGTTAATTTCAGTTCTAATCATTTTAAACATCTTAATATAAAGCAGAAATGAATTGCACATAAACATGATTTTCTCTATATTTCATATGGTATACCCTTCTTGTAAGGCTGATTGATTTATAGGCATAACAGAATTGCTAGGTTTTGCATATGGGACAGAAAGCTGAATTAGTTAAAGCCATCCTATAAAACTTGACAAATTTGCTGACTGACCCCACAATTCTAGGAATAAAACTTCCATTATAGTGCAGTATAACATTTATACAATGTAAAAATTGTGCTAAAGTTGTCTGCAACTATAAAAATCAGTGGAATCCAAAATCCAACCAAGCATATCTATATTTTGCTACTTTCCCTGCAAAAGATACTTCCTATAGATATCATTGCTATTCTTTAGGAATACTCACCACATTTTCAAAATGGAGCTCAGTGATACAGTCAACCTGTAGCATGTACAGGAAAGGTTGAAAGACCATTAATTCATATGCTTTATTTATAATGACAAAAATTATTTCATTGTTCTGACATTTTATATTGTACAATGTCTAGAATCACTGAGAAATGAGCATTCTTCAAAGCCATGAAGATAAATATTGAGCTTAGAGAGCCAAAATCTGATGTGATGTAAGGCAGCTTTCCATGAGCTTTCTTTCCATGTTTCTTTCTAGAACCTTGGGATTTTTCCTGATAAATAATGTGAAGTTGTCAAGTGGTGAAAACGTAGTGCTGCCCAAATATCCAATAGCACACTTCTAAGAAAAATGGACAGATGTTTTATACAAGCATAATCTATGTATGTAAATTATGCTAACATAGCAATAGCAATAGCAATAGCAATAGCAATAGCACTTAACTCTTCATAGTGCTTGGCAGTCCTCTCTAAGCGGTTTACAGAGTCAGCATATTGCCTGGGTCCCCATTTTACCAACTTGGAAGGCTGGAAAGCTGAGTCAACCTTGAGCTGGTGAGAATCGAACTGCCAAACTGCAGGCAGTAAATAGTCAGCAGAAGTAGCCTGCAATAAAGCATTCTAACCACTGCACCAACATGGCTCATCCTGGAAAACTCATGTGAGGATCCATGTATTTTTAGGTTATAATATTATATATATATATACTTCCAAGACTTATTTCTTAGAAAAGATGTGCAGAACTTACTCAGATTATCTGCTTTCCACACAATGAATTTTTACATTGGTTGTGACCTGTTGCATCATGCTCAAAATCCTATTTCTTTAAGCTTTTTTAAAAAAATAATAGTTCCTCTGATAGCCATTTGTTCTTGGTATTCTTCCTTATATTCTCCTAACAATTCCAAGGTTTTTTACTATTTCCTTCGTAGCTGTCATATTTCTCATATGCACTCATATACTCATGATAAGGGATTTTGACTATTACAGGTTATAGGACAAGGATAGTTGTCATCATTCTGTGTATTCAATAAGCTTTATGGAAACTTTGGTAATTTCAAATAGAAGTAGTCTAGAAATCAAGGATAATAATGCCCAGAATAATGGGATCTGAATAATTCTGTATGCCACAGATGTTATTATATCAACATCAAATAGTGCAATTACAATAAATATAGTAAACATTTCATGTCTGATAAACACATAAAAATAGATATATAACTTAATGAGTTATATATGAAAGTAAATGTATGTGAGGGGGGAGAAAACATGAAATATTAAGGATTGGTTTTGAGATAAAATTTCTCAAGAGTAATTACAAAATCATTATTATGTAAGAGTTTACTTGACTTTTGGCTTCCTCCAACCTGTAGCCATATGACAGCACTGATTTTCTGGGATTTCCAATCCTGGGAGCTTACCAAATAACTCAGTTCTATTGTTCTGAATAATTTTGTTTGAGTTTTGCAAATATATATGTTTGAGGGTAAGAAGGCGTTCTCAGAAAAATAAAAAATATTGGGTTGGGTTTTGTTTTTATTTTAAAATATTTGCATGGCTGAATATTCTTTTATGCAAGGCTCAATATACATAATTTGAATCCCCACTTTTGTGCCTAGGACCACTGCTGGACATAGCAATATGTATTGTTGATGCCTATAAGGGTCCCTGCCTCTCCCGATTTTAGTTTTTTAGATTAGTTTACCATGCCATTGTATCCAGCTAGGTGGCAGCACATAATTGGCCTTGTCTGAACTAAAAAAAAAAAAAGACCTAGTGAGAAGTTGGATGGAAGAACTTTAGGAAAATCCAAGGTTGTAAGCATGACTGGAAAGCCGACAAACTATCCTGGAAGACGTCAATAGCATACTATTTTCAAATCCCACTAGGCTCAAGGTTGACTCAGCCTTCCATCCTTCCGAGGTAGGTAAAATGAGGACCCGGATTGT
>JANHFL010008698.1:431976-445688 GCA_032468155.1 Oxyrhabdium leporinum
AATTGGGGAATGTGATTTATGATGGTCAAAAGAGGGTGGTTCTGAGTTCTCTTTTGGGTGGGGAAAACCTGGGGCTTCCAGATTCAGGTTTTCCACAGATGTACCAATATGGTTCTTTAATAAACTCTTATTTAGATTGTTTGCAATCTGAGTGCTGAGTGAATTATTTGAACTTAAATGGAACGCTGACAGTAACCTGAATCTCTTTTTTGAACTTTTGGCGGCTCCCCGATCTCGGGGGCTGTGTGGAGTCCTGAGCTCCATCTATCATCCCGGACACGGGTGATAGTAAAGACTCAGGGAAGATGGAAGAAGAATCTTTACTGGATGAGGCGTCGGCGCTTCAACCCGACTGCACTCTGGAGGAGATTTTGCAGCCGCGTCCAGGAGACGTGGAAAGGGAGCGCCCCCTCCGGCTCCCCCGGCAGCACCTGCCGCCGCTTCCTCGCCGCTCTTGAGCGGCGTCGGCTGCAAGGGGCTACGTGGCCCGCGAGCAAAGCAGCTGCTGCCTCCTGCCCGGGGTGGGGGGGTGGGAGCGGGACAGCAGGTGGCCGAGCCCCCCTCGGAGCCCCAGCAGCGCACACGGCTAATTTGGACGCTGCTATTTAAATCGCAGGCGGGCTGAAGCGAGACGAGAGGAATCGGCCGGCGTGCTAAATGCTACTAACGGGGAGCGGGCCCGCAGTCGGCTAGAGCGGCCCCCTCCCCGCGCTCTTCCAGACCGCGCGAGGAATGCCGGAGTTCCCGCTAGATCACCCGCCTGTCTGCCCCAGCAGCCCATGTCCTGGCTGGCGCGCAGATGGGAGATGTAGTAGTCTTGAGTCAGCAGGTCAGGACCCATCCTCCCCCTCCACCAGTATTATGTAGCGCACCCTCGCAGCAGCGGGAGGAAACCCCAGGCTGGGAAGAGCCCCGAAGTTGCAGGAGCGGGGCTGTGGATCGCAGCTGCCTGCCTGCGTTCGCCGGACCCAGGGATGAGGCTCGGTCCCCGCAGGACGGGGAGGCGCTGTGCTGCCCCCAGCCCGGACGCCTCGTCAGCCCAAGTGGCGGCTCAGCCCTTCCTTCGGCTGCAGAGATTCGGGGGGTGGGCGGATGGCCCTGCTTTTGGAGACTGCTCCCCCCTCTGTCGACGGCGGCGTCGCTCTCCAGGCCGGGCCCGCGCTCAAGGGCCGTCGCCGTGTGGCCGCCGCCGGGCTGCTCCGGGACTGCAAGCTCCTTCGAGCCCCGAAGACCAGACGGGCATTGCAGAACTTAATCTGCCTGGATGCACCCCCAAAATAAACCGCCTGGAATTAGCCCGGGCTAAAATTAGCCCGGCCTCTCTCGGCGGATCCCTCTGCAGGGGCCGGGGATGGGGAGAAGCAGCCGGTTCCTCCTGTGGAGGCCCGGAGACGACCTCCGCCCCACGAAGCAAAACTTGCATAAGAGGTGTCGGATCCTGGAAATCGAGGAGGAATCTTCCCGATCCCGTGGGCTCTTTGTAGAAGATCGCGCCGAAAAAGCCATCCAATACCACTATTTCAGCACAACAGAGAATTTCGGCCTGGATGTTCCTGATCGGCTTATTTTACATGGGACCCACATCAGCCCAGCTGCTTTCGGGGACTGCTGGGGGTCTCGTTCCTCTGACCCACATTGACCCGAGGTCCACCCAAAATACACTCAGTGAGCTGCCTCATGAATCCCCCCAAACTGACTGTTGTTGCACGGAATGTATTTCAGCAAAGATGGGACCTTGGAGGTCTTCTATCTAACCCCCTGCCTGAGCAGAAAACACCATATCATTGTGGACAAAGGGTTGTCTGTTCTCTTCTGAAAAGCCCCCCCCCCGCCCCCCAACTCCTGAAGGCAGGCTGTTCCAATGGTTAATTGCTTATCCAACCTGGCACTCATTGGGGCTCTGCAGCTCAGCCATGGGTCCGAGAGGTCATGGGGTGAACCACCCCTCCTTCCTGACCTCACAGGTGTCCCCGATGAAGCCACGGGAGAGAGGCTGGGGGGTGGGCTGTCACCCCTTGGGAGATTTCCCACCAGTTCAGGGGTGGGCTCCACCACGATCTTTGGGATTAGTGTGGGTGCACCACTACACAACTGCTTGTACTCCCCAGAGAAGCCAGCCTGGGTTTTCTTAAAATAACCACGTTGCCATTTCGGACCTCCGAAACCGGCAGGACAAAACATTTCCTTTCTTGACAATCTGTATGTCTAAACTCTTAACTATCTCTTTTTTCTGTTTTTCTGTGATGTTTTTCACTAGTATCTTAGTTTTTTCTTTATTTATTTTCAATCCTGCCACTTCTCCATACTCCTCTATTTGTTTAAGTAGTTTTGGGCCTGTTTCTTGTGGTTCTTCTAGAATAAAATCAGAAAAGATATTGAAATAAAAGGTCTAAGAATAAAAAAAGAAGAATATAAACTTCAGGCGTTTGCGGATGACCTGGTTTTTAGGCTGGCTGTTCTAACAACATCTTCACACCTGTTGATTGGCTCATTAAATCTCAGACTAAGGGGAGGGGTTTCTAACTACTTTATCCTAACTGTATTAGGAGTTATCCTGAGGGGGACTTTAGATCCTGCTTTCCTTTGTCCTGCAATCACTCTCTTTCAATAAAAGGTTCCCTTTGAAATGCTGAAGTTTCAAGAGTCTTTACTTTCTTGAACGGAGAGGAGAGGCAGACCCTTACACTCTTTGAAAATTACATTCCCCCAAATATTGTAATGCAGTTTCCAATTTTAAAAGAGATTTCAAAATTCTTTTAAATGCCATATGTGTCCTCTAGACAGGAATTTATTTTATTTTATCTTGGAAAAAATGGGAAGAGGTAGCACTAAGTATACTACTGATTGCTCCTCAGAGTAGTCAAGATAATAAAGATTTGAAATGTAAATACTCGCTAAATAGAAAGAGGGTTTCCAAAGATGGGACATTTTATATGCTCCTACTTTTAATGCTGGTGTACATTTGAATGGAAATAGAACAGAGTATATGAAGCTTTGATATAAAGGTGAGTCAACTCAATAATTCCTTTACACAAGTAATTATTTGCATCCACCTCCATAATACCATTTATCGTATTGCACTGAGAATTTGAGTTGACTCAAGTCATCAAACTGTCTTGGCACTCAAATGGAATTGATTTTATTTGTTGGATTGATTTTATTTTTGAATTGACTTTATTTGTTGAATCTCAGTTGAACTGTTGTTGTTGAAATGATTCACAATAGATTTGAGATGATTCACATTCTCAGGAAAAAATGCTCAGTCCAGTCATTGAATTAAAAATATTTATTCAGTATAACTTTAATGTATCTAACATGTAATATAAAACATAATAACATAACACCCAGCCTGGCAAGGGGGAAACCTAAAGTGTAGAATTAGACTTGAATCCTCGTGCAGCCACAAGAGAGCCAGAACTGCCCCCTCCTGAAGCTCTATAAAGCCTTATCAATTTGTTTTTAGGTGAAGGCTGGTAGGTGGGGAGATTTTGTGTAATAGACAGATTATAATAAAGTAGTTAGTTTGAACTCTACACATGTAGATCTGGTTGCTTGTGCCTGACAGTGAACAAACAAGTCATTATAACAATCTCCCCAACAATATACAGCCCCACAGTCCCTAATAAAAGAATTTAAGTTGAAGTGAAAGTATTGTAAAAACAAGAAGATCAAAAATCAGGCCTTGCAAAGTAAATGATAAAATCCTGCTTCTGAAATCCTGAGGAAAGCACTCTTAATGTTGTGCCTGAGAAATCACAGGATGAAAGAAAACCAAACATTTTTCCTGTAGAAGGAAACCCAGAGTGAAGGCATAGCAAAGAGAAACACTTGCTAGGTATTTTTTATAATGTTCTATAATGTTTTATAATGCTCTATTTCATTGCTTTTTTATTTTTCTGTTATTATTTTAAAAGCAATAAAACATATTAAAATATTTAAAAAAATAAGAAAAAAGATAAAGAATTAGAGAAAGTTTTGTTTCAAATGGCTGAAGCAATAATTTAAGAACAAAGCCTTCATAGTAGATGATCTAATGTGTGTGGTATTTCAAATGGGAATAGTTTAAGCTATTTACAACTGAGGTGCTTCCATATCTGCTGATTACCTGATTAGAGCACTGATGGGACTTACAAATTGATTTTTCAAATGATTAAGACTTTAGAAAGTTTATATTCTATTGATCCACACTAATGGATAAGAATTGAGTGGGGAAGGATCAATTCCACCTTCTTTTTCCTTTACTATGGCAAGGACAATGCTATAACTCCAAGTAGTCATTGGAGTTATGGCAGAGTTTTGCCATAAGAAGATGGATCATGTTTATATACCACCTTCTAATCTTGTAGCTGTCCACAGT
Organism: Oxyrhabdium leporinum; assembly: GCA_032468155.1. Classification (NCBI taxonomy): domain Eukaryota; kingdom Metazoa; phylum Chordata; class Lepidosauria; order Squamata; family Cyclocoridae; genus Oxyrhabdium; species Oxyrhabdium leporinum. The sequence continues at coordinate 436,334 of JANHFL010008698.1, forward strand.
TTGAATTGCTGTTTTCCTCCACTTGTCTTGGCTTCAGTTCAGGAAACAAATGAGCAGAAGAAAACTGCCATTTTTATTTTAGCAAAACCTCTTAAAATTCTAGCAGACTCAAAGGCTTGAACTAGTAAGAAGAGATCAGAAATGAATCTAATTCCTTCTTTGGTATTTTTGAAAGGACTAAGAGATGTTGCTACTTTGATGATGAGTCAGAGGAGATTTGGCAGGAGAATTTCCCTAATTTGAAGTGAGACAGATTTTAAGATGAAATCAAATCAGGATCAGTCTTAAATAATTCTAGATTAATTTAGCCCCTTTCTTTCTTTTCTTGTTGGCTTTTCACCAAAGGTTAGTAAGGCAATCCTCTTGCAGAAGTTATTATCAAACTGTAACACTAAAATTACCAGAAAAGGGAAGAAGGAAACTGTTCAAGGTTTTCATGAAGAAAAATTTGCTTAACTAAAGTTAATATTTCAATTTTTGCCTTAGCTATCCTGCTGTTTTTTGGGAGTGTGCTCTTGATCACAACTCACTGATCTTGGTCTTGAACTGGAAAATCTGGTGCTCTTGTATTAGAGGCATGAATGGATACAATCCATGACTAACTGAGGAAACCACTGTTGGAAGAAAAGTTCATCTGGTTCAGTTCCAGGCTGGGAGAAAGAAGCTGGAAACACCATGGAGGCTGATTGGAAAGTTGGTTTACAAAACCAGTATGTAATTCTGGGTCAGCTGAAGAAATGGTTGAATGAGTGGATGGATCTTTATAGGTTTCTGTGACTTTGAACTTTGGACTGTTCTAGGGGTGGTGTGATGAAGGGGCATGTGTTCTGAAAGGGTGTTGGGCAATTCCTATTGTGGCTAATGGCTTTTGTCCTGTGTTGGATCTTGGGTTTCTAATCCTACCATTCTGCCAAGGAGTTTCGAAATATCCTGTCTTGAATGGATTACCAAATTTGCATTTTTAAAAGCTGGCCGCCTCAGTTTCTGCTTGAGGGCAGGGAGACTGGGGCTGGTTTCTGTCTCCCTTAAGAACATGTTTCTCCACTTCCTGGAAACATGGCTAACTGAATACATGCCCTGGGAGAGAGATCTCTGAAGGATTTTTCCCTGGGATGTAGCTCTTCTGCCTTCTAACTGAAGGGACTGACATTCCATCAATTTTTATGACCCACCCATTCAGGATGTGTCAAAGAAGTTCCCCTCAGAACCCTTCAATACAGTTGGAAAATGGCTTTTGGAGTTGAACTCTGAAGCTATCTGCATGCCAAAAGCTGGGAGGGTAGGGGCTTCAATCTGTTCAGGGTTGAAGAAGGCGTCACTTTGAAATTCACCTTTCAAACAGACAGTAAGTTATGCCTTTCTCTTCTTAACCACTTTCAATGACTATTAATCTTTATAAAGTCAACTTAAAAAGAGGGTCTTTCTAGCTACTGCCTGCTATACCTTTTTGAAGACTCACGCCATTTTAGAGATCTCTTTTTGTCTCAAAGAATAAAGAAAAAGGTTTTTAAGGCAAGCCAAATAAGGAAGTATGGTGAAAAAACCCTCCAACAGAGAACAATAAAGATTGAAAGCTGTGATTTTAGTTTACTATTGTAGTGACTGGTACCTTGATCTTCTTATTGTCAACCCTGAAGTGAACATGGCTGAGGCCATCTTGGAGGCTTCCGGGTTGCCACACAAAAGAGGAAGGAGGGAAATAGATGGGGTTTTGTAGCCAAAACAATAAAGTTTTCCCGTGGGAACCAAGGACATTTTCACAGGTGGCTGGCCAGAGGAGGAGTGAAGTAACCAAGCAACCAGCCAGCAACTGGATTAGACAGCATGACCAGTGACTTGGGGGAAAAGAGAAATTTTTACTTTTTAATTAGTTGAAAGCCACAGAAACTTTCAGAGTCAGCTTTCACCAATTGTGTCAATATGATGTATCCAATAAATTGTTCCTTGAGGAATTTGCCTTCCTTGGAGTTCTTCATTCTATGGGTGCATTACTTGGAACACTGAAATCAAGCCGACTCTCCCTTCAACTCTCCAATCTAATTGGAGCCGCTCTCCAGATCCTGAGCCCTGGCTGCTCACCCGTCCTATTGAGAGATCAGCGAAGATTCAGGGAAGATTGCAGAGATGGAGAAGCAAGAGGATATCATGGGCACTGGTGCAGCCCCCTTGGGGATCTTGCAGACCCTCACTGAGAGCCAGTGGATGGTGCAAGCAGTGACAAAAATCTTCTAAATGGCAACTTGACCAAAAGTCCATCCTGAATGGCCCATCACCAGGGACCTTTACCAGGCAGAGGAAGACTTTAGGCACCGGAGCTCGGTCTAAGGCCTGGTGAGAGACCTCTCAGTGATTTCAATGCAGGAGTTGATGACCACCACCCATCAATGGAGGGTGAAGGAACCTCTAGAAGGCTGAATGAGTCTGGGGATTGGAGGCATTGGACAGTGGTCCATAGCCAAACCTTGGAAAGTCTTCAGGCTAGATTTGACAGGTTGAGCCTGGAGAATCTGGACCAAGCATGCCGGGTTGAGTGGACCAAGGTGATCCTGAGCAGCCAACCTTGACATTCCCTCCCCCATGGGATCAAGCCTCCATTCCAGCAGCTTGAGCAGCTAGCCCTCTACCAGCTTCATTGGTGCAGTCAAGCCCTGGGCTGTGGCACAGCCTACCAAGGCAATGCAGGGCGGACCCCGCCTGGCCATCTACACCACCAGCCGGAATTGCAGGGACCCCCCCCTGGATGGGCCTACTACCCCAGTTATGGTTGGGTCCAAGATCATTGTGCTCCCACACTGCCACCGCCACCGCCTTCCAGGGTTCCAAGTAATACCCCCAACAGAATTAAAACTCTGAGGCAGGCATCTTCCTCAAAATATAAATTTATTAGAGATGTCATATTGGCATATCTGGGGAAAACCTGAATTTGAAGAGCTAAGAGCCAGGTTTGAAGATGAGTCCCAAACCCAGCAAGCTGAAGCCAAGATCCATGAAATTAAGCAAAAGGGTCATCCTGCCAAACAGTACATCAGGGAGTTCAGAAGAATGGCTGGGAAGCTATGGCACTGGCCCGAATGACTCCTGGTCTACCTTTTCAAGGAAGGGTTGGACCCAGAGTTGCTTCACACATATGTCTAATGAGAAGACTCTGACCACATCCACAATTGGTACCAAATGGCAGTGGCCATGGACCTTGAATTCAATTGGCACAAGAAATGCGGTTCTGCTGAAAAGAAACCGAAGGGCTGGACTGAGAAGCGCCAGCTGGGTCATTGGTCTAACTCCTGCCAAGCTGAAGAGTAACCAAAAGGGACATCAGGGCAGCCATCAAATGCTTCCACTGAGCAGCCAAGTGCCTGGCTCCAGCTCCCACACAGAAAGGGAAGACCCCGGAACATCACTAAGTGAGATGACAAAGCAAAGACTACATCTGAGCAGCCTCCAGGGATGTCCCAAATCCCCAAGGAGTACTGGGATCTGGCAGGTGTCATCAATGAAGAAGAATGTGACACCCTACTCCTCCACCACCTCACCAATTGCACCATTGAATTCATGCCTGGGGTGAAACTACCTAAGCCAAAGATGTACTCTATGACTCCAAAAGAAATGAGAGAACTGAGAGAGTACATTGACACGAACTTAGCGAGGGGGTTCATACAACCAGCAAAATTAAGAGTAGCCACCCTGGTTCTATTCAAAGAAAAAAAAGGATGGGTCAATGAGGCTATGCATAGATTTTAGGGGAATTAACACCATTTGCATGGAAAATATGAACCCACTCCCCCTCATGAAGGACCTGCTAGCCCACCTTGCAAAAGGAAAGCTAGACCTGTGAGAGACATACTACCAGGCGTGGATTAGGGAAGCAGACAAGTGGAAACCAACATTTAATTGTCCCCTAAGGAGCTTCCAATTTAAAGTAATGCTGTTTGGTCTCCCAGGAGCCACTGAGATGTTTATGCAACTAATCAATGAGGTGCTACATGAGCTCCTGTACAAAGGGGCCCTCATGTATTTGGAACACATTCTCATCTTCACTGAAACCCTAGACGAACACGTTAAACTAGTACATCAGGTGCTAAAAAAGCTCTTGGCGGCCAAACCGTATGCCAAGGTCTCCAAATATGAATTCCACCAATCTCACATAGACTACCTGGGGTATTGGGTATTTAATGAAGGCATGGAGATGGACCCTGGAAAAAAAGCCATTTTAGATTGGCATTTTACATCCCCTTGTACCAGCAAATAACTTCAAAGTGCACGGGGAGACGCATTACAAAGTAAAGAATTTTCTTCTTACCAGCCAGGTCGGGCAGTCGCGTCTCATCCCACACCATGAGCAAATCTCCTAGGTTGGTTCCTGTCATAATCCTAAAGCTACAGCTTTCCATATTCCCCTTCTGATGTGGGGCTCAATTTGGCTTAGCTGGGTCACAGCCTGTCAGTTTTTGGACCAAAAAAAAAAAAGGTCTGGGTGGGCTCTAGCTCACAGAGTACAGGTACTTCCTTTCCAGGGAACACAGTCTGTAAGTTTTGGGACCAAAAAGGGGCCCGGGAGGACCTGTTGCAGATGAGTACGGGCACCTCCTAACACAGCTGTCAGTTTTCACACCCTGAGGAGGTCTGCTTTTCCTAAGTAGTTGAGTATGAGCACCTCCTAACACAGGACTTTGCTCAGTGACTTCCCAGCTGGTTGCCAGGAGTGAACCTCTCATTCTCATTTTATTCAATCGCTTCCCCACACACTCTCTGCCTTTCTCAACAGAAGGTCCTGCACTCTGGCTGACCCCCATACTTTCCAGGCTTTGTTGGTAGAACAGATCTTTCTGTGGTTAGGAAAGACACAGAGGGAGCAGGATCCAGCTGTGGCAGAGAAGGGATTTTTCCTCAAGCACATTCCCACACAGAGACACATGCTCTCTTTCACCTCCTGAGTTTTTAAAGTTAAAATTTAGAGATACTCACCTTCTTTCCAAGCAGCCTTTGAGCTCAAAACTCAAAATTCCCTTTACTACCCTGGCTCCAAATGGCCAAGGTCCATGGGAAGCCACCCACAGTTACAATGGGTCTGCTGCCAGCAAGATGGAGGCTCACCCAGGCCAAGTTAGGTTGGAGCCCCCTCTTGGGTGCCAAATTGTTGGAAGAAAAATCCATCTGGTTCAGTTCCAAGCTGGGAAAAAGAAGCTGGAAACAACATGGAGGCTGATTAGAAAGTTGGTTTATTGAACAGAACCACAAAGACAATGTGCAGTTCTAGGTTAGCTGAATAAATGGTTGAATGAGTGGATAGATCTTTATAGGTTTCTGTGACTTTGAACTTTGGACTATTCTGGGGGTGGTGTGATGAAGGGGCTTGTGTTCTGAAAGGGTGTTGGGTAATTCCTATTGTAGCTAATGGCTTTTGTCCTGTGTTTTATCTTGGGTTTCTAATCCTACCATTCTGCCAAGGAGTTTTGAAATATCCTGTCTTGAATGGATTACCAAATCTGCATTTCTAAAAGCTGGCTGCCTCTGCTTGGGGGCAGGGAGACTGGGGCTGGTTTCTGTCTTCATTAAGAGCGTGTTTCTCCATTTCTCCTTTTGGGGAAATATAATATCCTTCCTTTTTAATATTCCTCAAAATATTTCATTCTTCTAGGGACGGGGGGGCATCCCATAGCACAAAGGATTCATTCCTATTACAATGCCAAGCTAAATTGGAGTGGCAGCTAATCTCAAAAAGAGGTTGGGTTTGCCTTTCATATTGACCTATAATAAACTAATCTGCATTATGGTTTACAGTAATGTGTATATTCAATCCTGGGGTTTTCTGTATGTTGAAATTAGGAGAATTAAACAGGGAAAATGTGAGGTAAGTAGCTTCATTCTGACTAAATGAAGTTCAATATCAAAATTGCACTCTTTTTTTAAATCTACTGAAACAGAAATATTTAGCCACACAAGTTTCATTGACAGTTCCAAAAAGAGAGTTCTTCATTTCCTTACTATTACCACTGGAGGTCACTATTACTGTACATAAGTTTTATCCTCAGGTTGCAAGCTGCTTTGCTGCAGTTTGTTAGGCATAATTTAAAAGAAAAGGCAAACACAGGATTAATATGTTTCAAACAACTGCTTTCTGTTTATGTTAGAGGGAGATATAGCATAGATATAAGGATAAATATTTGATTTCTCAGGTAAGCTTCCTCTGTGGTAAGGATAGAGCAAAACTTGTGGTTTTTGTTCAATAAAAAAAGAAAAAGTGTTACTTGCGTAATGTACACATACTTACTGAGCCCACACAGAAAATGTTGGTATGCAGTCCTCTCCTTCAGGTTTCAAAGCAATTGGGTGAATGGCTTAATCTTTCTTCCTACATTTACTTTTTTCATCTCTGTCCTTTAATAAGAGAAACATTTGTTAACTTGCCTTAGTTTTGTAATGATATTTTTGTTTCATAAATTCAAGTTTTATTCTAACAAAGATAAAAACAGCCTATAACTGCAACATATATAAATCATGACATCTGTGCTCTAGACCTATAAAGTGACTAACCAAAGAGATGAGCTGGATAAAGTAGACCCAGAAAGATGTATGGACTTAATTTATTATCTATTGAATGAACACCCACCCACCCCAAATTTCCAAATGAGCAGGAAACCTGAGTTGTGACATATTCACATTCAATGCCAGGCTTAGCACCAGTGGTATGGAGGGAGGGAGGAGGGGTGGAGGCTGAAGGGGATCAGAAAGTTGAAACTAGCATCATGGCATTGTGGCGTGTTGGAAGAAATATCCTTCTGGGTTCAGTTCCAAGTGGGAAAAAGACACTGGAAACATGGAGACTGCTTGAAAGGATGGTTTTAATGGAGGACAGGACCACATGGTTTGAGGTCCTGAACAGAAAAAGGGATCACATGGTTTGAGATCCTGGCAGAAAAGGCAAGAAATGCTGAGAATCCCTTAGTTTTATACCCCCTCTGGCTTTGAACTTCCTGGGGCACAGGAAGAGTATCCTGATTGGTTGTCAGACTCCTATGGGGCCTTCCAGGGGTAGCTTGTTTGAATCTTTCTGGGTGATGTAATCTTCCCAGGTGCCATGTGCCGAGATGGGTAGAGGGTAATTATATAGCTCTACCTGAAGGAGGTAGATCTTTGTTATGTAGAATAGACTGGCTCAGGCCTTAATGACCCATTAAGAAAGGTGGGGGGGGTGAGTTTCTGCCCCTCTGAGTTTCTATTTCTCTGAGGAAAAATATTCTGGCTTTTTTATATATCCTAAAATATTTCATTTTTATATATCCTAAAATATTTCATTTTTCTAGGAGAGGGGTGGGTTTTAACTTCCAACAGGCGTAAGCCTTCCACTTTTTCTACATGTGCTGCAATGGTGCATATGTGTCCCAGAGGATCATAGTTTTCAGCATGACACTATTTTCCTCATTTTGAAAAAGTAATGAGATTGTGCAGATGCTGCCAAAAAACACAATGTCATATAGCTCATATGTTCGTTTTATTCACGTTCAGAATTCTTGAAAAGGCTGGAGTCAGTTTCTAAAACTCCGTATTTACTTAGAATATGGACATTATTAAAATCAGAGACTTCCACTAATTTAGCATTAATCAGAAATGTCAAGTATATAATGTTTGTTAATAATCACAATAATTGGATTTAAATTACGATCTTTCAGGTTTATGAATTTATAATCAATCTTTGGGCATTCTAAGATTGAAGAAAATCTATATAGAATGCTGCTAGGTGAGATACCATGATACAAAGAAAGCTATGTGGAATTCCACTGATTTACATGTTGTACATCCACAAATTGTAGAGTTTGCAACTGAACACAAGAATATTTTTAAATCATATAACTATCTTAGCTCTATCTTAACTATCTTACATTTTTAATTTTTAAAAAAGTATATCCCCACTATTTTTAAGTTGAATTTTCAAAGCAGATAACAAAATATGTTATTGTTAAATATTGCTAAAATATAAAATAAATACTCCAAAATACAGAAACATTGCTTTAAAATTAGTGAGAAAATGATCAATAGTTCAAACCTTAGCAAGAGTAATATGGTGTGATTTTTTTTTTTTAATGGAAGAGATAGTAGGGTCAAACACAATATTTGAAGAAACATATTTCACAGCTTGAATGGAGTGCAGCTGAAGACCATCCTACAGACTTATTAAATGGATCTCTGAAATCAGGAACATTTTCAGATATGTAATGGAAGGAATTACAATGTGCACATATGTAATTATGCTACTGCCATGGGTTAAGCCCTGCAGACATCTTACAGCATTTGCCAAGTTATATAATTTTATAGATATCATCATTTTGGCATCTTATGGTTATTATGAATGCTGCTATCTTGAGAATGGGTCTCCTAAAGTCTTTCTTAAAAAGTTGGGATTTATGTCTACTTCATTCATTCTACTAAGTTGTAATGTAAGGATTTCACTCAGCATGCTGCTTGGAACCTGTCACTGTGGTTTGTTCGAGAAATATGGTTAAAACAAACCAGGACTTAGCCCAATGTGTGAACCTTTCACGTTAATAAGACAAGCCTAAGAATATGTTTGCATCCAGTATGGCACTATCATATCTAGAATATGGTGTAGTATGATTGTTATTTGTTAAATTGTATACTTTACTATTAGTAATTTTAAAAAAGCCATGTACGGGGCAATTATTGAGAAATTATAATGAACTGTAAGGTCCTGCCTCACCAGTCTTCTCAAGAAAGTAGAACTCTTGAAACAGAAGCCATTTCAAAAGGAACTTTTATTGGAAGATTGTGATAGCAAGAGATGTAGGCAGGAACTAGCTTTTCCCACTCAAAATGTTAGATTAAACCATTGCAGACAGAGCCCCTCCCAAAGTCCAATTCATCATCGAGCCAATCCTGAGGTGTGAAGATGTTATGGGCAGTGGTGAAATCTAAAATTTTTCACTACTGGTTCTGTGGGCGTGGCTTGGTGGGCATGGGTTGGTGGTCGTGTGACTGGGTGGTCGTGGCTGGGTGGTCATGTGACTGGGTGGGTGTGGCTAATGACCTACAAAAAGAAGATAAAGGTAGTTTATTATTTCATGCATTTAACAAATAAGATTAAAAGTAGTACACAAAACAATAAAAGAGGCATACAAATACTTACATAAGAACAATAAAAGTATTATTTGTCTTTATGGTATTCCCAAATCGATGTTTCATTGGCATCCTCATTTGCACTTCTTCACAGCATCATCAGCTGTGTGATGTGTTCTCAACCATTTTCTGACTGTAGGAATAAGGTGCCATTCTTTTAGAGGTAGGCCAATTACACTAATGGTCATTAGGTTTGTTATGTTGGAAACAGTTAGGCGACTTCTGC
>JANHFL010008699.1:14714-29946 GCA_032468155.1 Oxyrhabdium leporinum
TCAGCCCTCAGATGGAGAGTCAACAGACCCCAGGTCTGGAGGTGGTTGATGAAGAAGAGGAACAGCTGGGTCCAGTGCCTGACACTCGTCTGCACAGAAGGCAGAGAAGGGGAGAGCAGTGGAAAGCCATGGGCCGATTCCGGGGAAGGAAGTGCCACCACTGCTAACGAGTCCCCACCCTAGCTCTGGAGATAAAAGACAAGGAGTGGAGATGAATAGGTGTGGCAGACAACAGGTGTGGTTAGATTGAGAAACCTTAGCTGGCCCAAAGTTATTAAGTGAACTGAACAGTGAGGCTGAATTCCATTTTATTCCAGTATTTTAACCTTTATATCCTGCAGATTGTGTAAATTGTGTGAGCATCTTAGGCAAATTATAACAGTATATATGCTACTATAATACATACATGATGGCTTCCACATAAGCAGGTAGCAGAAGGCTATCTTGTAGGTAAAGTTGCAGCTCAAAAGACCTTTGGCTATCAATGTTCCAGCTGCATGTGTGCAGACATCTGTTTGAGCTGCCTTTCCCAACCTGGGTTCCTTCTACATGTGTGGACTTCAATTGCCAGAATTGCCAGTGAAGGGAGGGCTATATGGGAGTTAATATCTGCATGTCAGGATGACAATGGATTGGGGGAGGCCATAGAAGATGGCATGTCCCTGAATGATGGGCTACTGGAGGTAAAGCCAATTCTGCTCGTGAATTCTGTTGGCTTCTGCTGATGTCTGCTTAACATTTTGTTGTCTCTATTTATTTTGTTCCATTTTCACATCAATGGAGTTCAGCATAAAAATTTCTTTTTGTGTGCAACTCTCTAATATAAAGCATTACTATATGTACTCTTACCAATATTCCTGTGCTGAACAATGTGTTGATATCTTTCATCCTGATCTATGTATTTCTGTATACTTTTTCAAATTAGAAAACCAGAATATAAATTTCAGGAAAGTTTTGAAGGGTGATTCGGTTCCATCCACAGAGTTTAAAATCTAGGGAATTTGCATTAAAATGTAAAACATACTTTCCTGTCACCTTCATCCATTAAAAATATTATCTTGGGATATTTTGGTCAAATCAAATACTTTTGCCCTACTTGTCTCACTTAGAATCTCAGTAGTGTTGCCTTTTGGACCTCGAGCTTAGGAAAGAAATGCCTGGTGCATTAACCTGCTGCACCAAGCAAGACCCTAACATGAGCCTTTGCTAATGCTTTCACCATTAAATATATTGGCCATTTCTATTATTTCACCATTATGATTAATTGAATAGAATCTCCCTTCTGCTGTTGTTTGAACTCCTGTGTTGTTAATGCTGTTAATATAGTACTTCTGGCCAAATGTTAACTAATGGTGCACTAAGATCATTTTAATCATCAATTAAGCTGGAAATTTATTATTACTCTTTTTTACAGGCTTCGCAAGGACAAACAAAATCACAGAGAACTGAAGAACAGATCCTGCATGCAGGAAGGAGGGTTGCTCCGGGTTGCCATCAAGCATGCATTCATTTGTGAATACACATTATTAAATCATTCATTAGTTTCCCTAAATGCATATAACTGCTAAATTGACGGTGCCCACTAAGGAATACTTCTAATGGCCACTTTTCTTTCAAGCCCATAATTTTATATTGTCACTCACTCCTGCTGGGAGCAAGGTCATCATACTCTCGACACTTCAGTGAATTCTGTTGACTGTTCCCAAATGCCTCCTTACTGAAATTATACACACACACACACACACATATAAAGTGGGGAAGGTGATAAACATGCATTTAGTCTCAGATGGATCCATCAACTGCTTTTACTGGAGTCAACAGGAACTGGGTTGAAAAGATAGGTGGTTGGGAAAGCAATGCTTGACAATTCTGAAGGACATTTTTAGCACCGTATCAAATGTAGAACCTATACCGTTTCCCCGCCCCCTAGTATTAACAGTCCCTTCCCACTTCTTTCTAGCTTTCCTGAAGCAGCAGTAAAGGAATGTATTTCCTAGCAGTCTATCTTTTGCATGTAAAAGGTCATTCTTAGTAAGTGAAAATTTATTTCCATGTCAAATCTTTCATGTTCGGAACAATCCAGATTGCGGGCTGAAAATCTTTTCATGTCATGCCTCTAATTAGGCCTGTGACTCACTCTCATGAATAATATATCTCGAGCCGCATATTAGCAACGTCCCGCTAAATCATCAATTTACAGTAACCCTTGGCTGCAGCAACTATAATAATGAAAATGTCAAAGGGGCTGCAGCATTTTTCTAACAGATGGTGAAAGGTCTCTCTGTTGCATCCCTTGATGCCAATCATCCTAAGCTGCTTATCAAGACCAAAGGAATAAGTGTTTGTGTGCATTTGTTAGGTGAGCAGGAGAACTGATGGGTGTGATATAATTGGCATATAGAAGCCTATGTTTCATAACGAAAGCATTACAAATACAATACCTATGAACTAATCACAGAGTATAGAATTCCAGTTCATTATCAACAGAACAGTGAAAATACTCTTTTTTTGAGCCGTCTCAATCCTTGATAACATCATCGACATCTCTATGCACAGGTACTCCTCAACTTATGACAACAATTAAGTCCAAAGTTTCTCTTGATAAGTGAGACATTTGTGAACTGAGTTTTGCCCCATCTTACTTTTCTTGCCACTGTTATCAAGTGAATCACTGCAGTTGATAAGTTAGCAACCCACTTGTTAAGTGAATCTGGCTTGTCACCTGCTGTGCCTCCCCACCCTCTGTTTCGATTCCATTTACACTGAAGCCTTTCATATTTTAGGGGAATTTAGAAATGGCACATAGATATTCAATATTTCAGCACATGCATCATTGACATTTTTTAAACTCCAATAGCAATAGCACTTAGATCTATATACTGCTTCATAGTGCTTTACAGCCCTCTCTAAGTGGTTTACAGAGTCAGGATATTGCCCCCAACAATATGGGTCCTCATTTTACCCACCTCTGAAGGCTTAGTTAACCTTGAGCCAGTCAGGATCGAACTCCTGGCAGTCGACAGAATTAGCCTGCAATACTGCATTATATCTATTGCGCCACCACAGCTCAATACCAAACTCCAGCACCTTACTAGTATGTACAATCCTATTTTCCTTTTCAAAAACCTGAGCAGAAAGCAGGTTGAGCGTCAGGCTAATCCCTAATATATCAAGTTTCTGTCAGATGGGAGACACAGTGTAGAAAGACTCCTCATATGATCATGCAGATGAAATCATGGAGGGTTGGGTTTTTTCCCTTCCCCTGTACTGTAAAAACAAAAATGATGCAACTTCTAATGAAGGCAGGGAGAAAGAAGCACATGTAGTGAGAGAACTGGAATTTGTAGAAAACCAATCATGTAGTTAGTTATGTGCAGTGTATAGTAATAACGTCAAGCAATTTGATCACTGGAGGATTTCAAATGCATTACCCAAATGCACTGGGCATTTAAGATATCCAAAACCCATGGCAGAATTCAGACTGATATGAGAAGCAGCCTGACTCCTCCTGTGTTCCCGCTTACAGCCATACCTGAAATTGTGATTGTGAATAATACTGACAGGTATAGTTGAAAATAGCTTTGCTCCATCATTTGATGTTTATCACCAATTAGCTTGTTTGACAGCTAATAGCTTCCAGATGTTCTGTGTCACTATGTTGTAACTGCAAATTATATATATCATAGCCTTTTATGGAATCAGACCACTGGTCTGTCTAGTCTGGCCTTTGTCTTCTTTGAACATAAATGACACATAAGTTCTCAAGCAAGTTCCTCCCCCTATTTATGATCCCTGAGGTGCTTTATTCAGCAAAGTCAAACCTTTTATATACTGATCCACTAAGCCATGGGCTTTATTTTCTAATATCAATGGCTAATACCCCCTCCTTCTTATTGTACAACTCCATCTTACCTGCATTTCCAAATGCTCCATTTCAGCCACTCCACTTTTTTTTTCTTTTGTGAAAAGAGATAGAAGCACTTAAAGCCATGGAAGGCTCTATTCTGGAATTTAGTGATGAATCCCCTTAGCATCATGGAGGAATGGAATATACAGAACATTAAGGTACTCTTAGGATTACTCAAATGAAAAGTATTCCAAATAAATAAATGGGGGAAAGATGATGATTCCAGTAAAAAGAAGCACATATGACAAAAATATAAAATTTGGGTTTTCTCGAATAAATCTCCATGGTTTTATGTTACTTCTGAAAACAAAAGTTCAACTCTAAATGGAATTCCATCTTTCCCCCACTCCCCCCAAAAATCAGGCAATGAAAGTCCACTCAGTTGAGGGGAATTTTAGCACTTTTTCCCTCCTCTTTATAACTCTTTTTGTCCTCTGGGTCATGACTATGAAGCTTGCCAGCCATGAAGTAAAAATTGCCAGTTGTTTCAACATTTAGCAGGATTTCAAAGCTTAGTTCCACTTTGCTAACTAAACTTGATCCTTCAGTCATTAAGCAGACAAAATTTCTCCTTGACTTCCAACACAAACTGCAGCAAGTCTGAATAATGAATGTTCACAGAACTTTTCATAAAGTTCCAGCATGCTAATCACAGAGGCACATAGATACTGTTGGCTTTGGTGCTTTAAATAAATAAATGAATTATTTGCATTCTGCATGGATTTTGAACTAAGATAAATAGCACTTTCAAGGTTAATAGTATTCTGTGCAAACAGCTGAAGTCCATGCTGATCAATGACAAACTCAACAGTGGATAACCTGACTTCAGTTCTCAAAGAAGCTCTACATATTCAACATTGGTTGTTGGAAGTAAAAACTGTGGACATTGAAGCCAGAGCTTTCCATAACTGCATGATCATGATGGATGCTAAGTCCTTTCTGGGAGCAGGATCAATTCTTAGTAGGCCTTACTAAGCATGCAACTTCTTGTACTGAGCCATGGTGGCACAGTGGTTAGAATGTGGTACTGCAGGCTACTTCTGCTGCCTGCCGGCTGCCTGCAGTTCGCAGTTTGATTCTCACCGACTGAAGGTTGACTCAGCCTTCTATCCTTCTGAGGTTGGTAAAATGAGGACCAGATTGTTGGGGGGCAATATGCTGACTCTGTAAACTGCTTAGAGAGGGCTATAAAGCACTGTGGAGTGGTATATAAGTTTAAACATTACTGCTACTGTTTTGTGGCTCCTGTATTATATTCATAGTCTCAGCTCCTAAAGTTGTGGATGAGGACTGCAGTGTCTATCCAATCTTGCTCTTCTTTGAAACCCTGATAGATGGAGAGATGAAGGAACAGAGGTGAGTCAAAGAAAATAAGTAAAATCACAGCTGTTTGTTTTGATGTATAAACTATTGACTTGAGTTCCACCTGCTGCCAGCAACATTACTCCCACGTATTACTTCCCCCAAACTTGGCAGTCACTACCAAAAAAAGATCTTCTATATTTCCCATCATTTTCTGGTTAAATGTGTGGAATTCTGAGAACAAAAGTCTGATGTTTCTGATCTATCAAGCAGTTTCTAAAGACACAGACTGAAACAAGATGGACTATCAGGAGTTTGCCATACCATTCATTCTGCTTTTTGCAGCTATCAACGAATACAAAATTCATCATACTGTATGTCTTAAGAAATGGCAAGATGTAAAAGTGTTGCTACAAGCCACAAGGCAGAAGAGAATATACAGGAAAAGGAAAGGGAAGAAAATGCACTGAGGTGCAGAGATTTCACCTGAACAGGACTTTGATTAATTGATTGCTGCTAAAGAAAAGAAGGACAAGACAAAGTGATCATTAAAACAGGCAGACTCTAAGTAATCCTTTTCAGGAAGAATCTAAAGAGTGATTTGAAAGCAAACAAAGGCAAACTTAAAATTAGAGACAAAGAAAATGAACAAAGGGTGTGGGTAAAGCAGGTATTTTTTTAAAGGAATTGATAAAGACCCAGTGACTGATGTACAAATTGCTAGTCTTGTTTGGAATTGGGGGGGGGGGGAGGATAATTCAAGCTACTATCAAGATTTATTACCTGCTAGAGTCATAAGACTCTTGATACTTCTAGGAAAGAAACATGAAGAATAAAACATCTAAGGAAAAAATGTGTTAGGTTAGAGTGAAGCTGGAACCCAGCAGATATAAATGTTAATGTATAGAGGACACTGCACATTTTTAATGGTGCTTTTCTGTAGGTTTTATAGTTATTTATGGAAGGCCCCCAAGGTTATGGCACACAAGGTGGGAAGCTATAAACTGTAAGTCTTTTAAATAAATAAGTAAAACAAATAAAAACAAAATATTATAACTAAGAATACCCCCCCCCAAAAGGGGGGGGATGTAATACAGACATCCATCCTAGGTGGCACACATCACCCACAGGCTCTCCAAAACATCTGTTTTTTAAAAAATCATTTCTAGAAGGCTCAGATAGTTTAAGTATGGAGGTGTTTCAAAGAATATCAGAAATGGAATACCTACCCATCTCTATTGGGCCGGTGTGAAGAAGGCTACCAGGGGTTTCTCCTGGAACCCAGTGAGTTGGACTGAGTGATTGGTTGGAGAAGATAGTCCTTGGAAGATGTTGGTGCTAAGCCATGTAGGACTTTACAACAGAGTTACCAAACATCCAGCAAAAAATGGAAACATGTCCTTCTTTTTGTCATGTATTCCATCAGACAGGCAAAGCCTTGAAATCAAGCATTGTCTGGCTTTTTGAGAGTTTGTGGGTTACTTTTGTTTTAAATTGGACTGTTTTCACAGGAACAGTATTCCAACTTTTATTGCTGTGACCTTGCAAATTGACTGCTTCTTTCTTTTCATTAACTGTCAATAGACTTGACATCCTAGATTTACATTGTTTAATTTATTCCCTGATTCCAGCAATTGGCTTCAATTCAGTCCCTTCAAATCTGTGATTATCGTAGTGTGTGGATCATATGATTCATTATTGTTTCTATGGTGAAGTTTGAAAAGCGTGTTGTCGATTTTATATTCTCACTAGCATATGTTCTTGAAAATGAAGATCTGTTGGGAAAATATTGCAATTGAAAAACCAGCTTTTCCTACGCCTGGAAAAAGTAATTTCATAGACATGGAGGCCCAAGTCCATTCTCTGCAGTGTTTCTTGTAGTTTTTGTCATGCCAAGAAAGTTAAACAGTTAGTGTATCCTCCCCCCCCCCCCATCTTCATTTCCATTTGTCTCTATCCTGTTTACCCCTTTCAGGTATCTAGTAACTCTACTTTATAGGTAATTACCATTATCTTGAATTGCACTTGGAAGCTAATCAGAAGTAGAAATACAATATATAATGCATGATACCATTGAGTGCCAGCTAATAAGTCTGCTGCCTTCTAGACTGACTGAAGCTTCTCACTGGTCTCCAAGACCAACCCATGTGAGGCATATTACAGAATTCCAACCATGTAGTGAGAAGATCACCAGTATTGTTGTGTGGTTACTGTGAGTTATTGCTATGGGTATTTGCTAATTAAATAAGTTGAAATATCCTTGGAAGCCAGCTGCCATCTTTATGCTGCAGATAAATATTTAAAAGGGACAACTCAAAAATAAAATTTTAGAGGGATTCATCTTGGTAGCAATAAGACCATCAAGGCAACTTATTGGGATGTGGCTATTCCAACTGAAAAGAGAAGCAAATGCAGGTACAACTGAAGGAGAAAAAACTAACAACTGTATTATGCAAAAAGACAATCTCCATTTGCTGTAAGCAAGAAAACTGGGCAGTGGGGGGAATCAAACACATTTTAATAATCAAGATGCGTTGTGACAAAAAAATAGTCTACAAAATCTATTGAAGTATTTTCATATATAGGTACCAACAAGTGCCTATTGAAGAATTGCTTTATGACAAAGTAAGGGTTTTAAGATTTGAAGAAGAGGAATTTGATCAATCTGAAATGGAGGGAGAAGTAATCAGCAGTATATGCAGGATAACAATAACAACAAGACTTATATACCTCTTTATAGTGCTTTACAGCCCTCTCTGAGTGGTTTACAGAGTCAGCATATTGCCCCCAACAATCTGGGTCCTCATTTTACACACCTCGGAAGGATAAATACATTTACTGCAGGTGAATCTCTGAATGCCTGTCAAAAAAACCAAAAGATTTTGGAGACAATCCTGAAGTGCATCTTAACACATAATGCCTTGTTCACGGATTTTGCTAAGCCATGGTGTGTTTTCTCTGGCTGCGTTCAAATGTTACACTGAAGAGTGTTTCAGTTATAGAAGCTAGTCTCAGATCCCTTTTCTTTCAGTGCATCTAAAAAAAACAGTTTTAAGTAACTATAGTTAGCAGGCAAATCAAGGATACTAAAGGCTACATTAATCCCTTTAGGAGAGAGCGATGTGGGAGACAATCTTTAACCTTCCAAGAAAGAAACAAAATGGAAAGGTGTCAATCATAAGGAAGAAAAAGGAGAAAACTGGTGGGAAGGGGGAAAAAAGCAAACAGCAAATTTTAACAAAAAAGAATAACAAGTTGTAACAGCATGTAAAAAGGATTCAGCTTAAATTTATTACTCAAAAGCATCACTGAGAAAAAATATTGTTTGACATAAGTTGGGATCAGTGTAATACTTCTCTGCTTTTCTCTCCATCTGGAGGCTGTTCTGTTTCCCCCTTACCTGTTGAGATTCCACAGGTGCACTTCCTATATAATCCAATTCTACCTCAACCAGTTCCCCCATATTTTGGGGCAGAAGAATATTAACAAAAATATTATCAACATGTATATGACACCTGATTCTCAGCAACTCTGGGCAATTGACAAATTGCTTAAAACATGAAAAACATGACATTAAAAATGACAAGGGGAAAAAAAGATATTGCAATAACAAACTGGGTTAAAAGGAGGCTTCGATTACACCAGCACAAATGTAAGTGAAGGCCTAGGTTCTTCCGGATCCTTTGAAACACCATGAAACACCAGCAAGATGAAGACCTTCAGAACCATGGTGGCACAATGGTTAGAATGCAGTATTGCAGGCTAATTCTGCTGACTCACAGCAGTTCAATTCTCACCATTGTTGACTCAGCATTCCATCCTTCCAAAATCAATAAAATGAGGACCCAGATTGTTGGGGGCAATATTCTGACTGTGTAAGCCACTTAGAGAGGACTGTAGAGCATTATGAAGTAATATAAGTCTAAATACTGTTGCTAAGTGGAATTACTATTCAGATTTTGGAGGAGAACTTCATACCAGAGGGCAGATGCTGCAACAGAAAAGGCATTCTTCCAGGGTCGCAATAGATGGCATTGTTTAATTGAAGGATCCCAGACTGTGTCAAATCAAATTGTCCAAAGCTTGCTTGCTTCTAGATTTTGAACACCCAATTGCATTCAGCTGATAATTTCAACTGAATGTTTAGCTGCAAATTGCAAATTTTGGGAAGCTAGTACACTTTGGAGTCTGCAAAGTTTTCCGGAGCTGTCATTGTAATGAAATTGTGGAGCAGGAAAAAAGGGAGACACGGTGGCTTGCTTCACACATCAAATTGTCTATTTTGACTTAGGAATAGGATTTCAGGTTTGTTGTACAAACTCAGACTATGATTGATAATAGGTGCCAGATAAGAGTCTAATTAGGGATCTGGAACTCATGGTTTTAACCAAACCAAGGCTCCAAATGATGTATTCTCTGGCAATGACATTGGAGACTTCCTGCTGGACAGAAGAGCTCAGATGAATAGCCCACTCTGACTAAAGGAGCACCTTATATTCTTCCCAAAAAGAGCTTTCCTGGCTCTCAAGTGGTGCTTTGTGACTGTTTTCCAAGACCTCTGAGATACAAGAGAAAGAGCAGCTGGTGAAACACAGAGAAAATCTTTTCTTGAAAACCCTTTTGTCTTTTAGCCCATGGGATGTCAGAAGGATATTTGATTTTAAGGCACTGAGTAATATTGATAATTATATGGTGATAATTTCTTTGCATCTTGAAAAAGCCACAAGAACAAAACAAAATGAGAGAGGGAGATGGGGTGGGATAATAGGTAGGGAGGAGAGTGAGGCCTTGGCTAGAGTAAACTTATTTGCTTGAAGGTAAAACATGTTTTTACTCTCCCTTGCCTTAATAATTTTCTACACTGGCAACTGAAACGAACAATTTAGGGATGTGCTGTGAGGATTCAGAACAGACCCATTTATTTCATAGAGTTGTTAAATGTGTAGCACTTAAAATCTCACTGTTATTAAGAAAATCAGTGTTCAGAAGGACAGAGAAAGAGATACACTGTAGCCATCTTTAAGTAGTTTGCACAAAGTACAATAACCTAATCTTAACTGAGAATTCGAAGAACCCTTCCCCTTGCTGTGGTTGCCCACTTTGGTTACACAAGTTGTGCAGATCCACAGTCCATGAATGTGCTACACTAGCCTACAAGACAGGGGAATATTGGTTTATGTCATTTCTTATGAAAGGGAAGCTATAGAAACAGAGATATCTCCATATTTGTTTTATTCTGAGTTAAAAGGCAAGGTGTTTGATGCTACATTAAAGGTTGTTGAAATATGTAATTTGCTCCATCTGTTGTCCTCAGTTACAGCTGCAAATGCCTCCAACTGAGAATCAGGAAACCTTGGCAGCTGTGTTGTGTTTGTGCCCTGGTCCTTGTTGAGTGCTGACAAATAGTAAGTTCCATCCCATTTATTGTGAAGGCAGCTTTCTTCTTTCCAGTTGCTAGTTAATGGGATGGGCCCAAGGCAGGAACAGGTGCACAACATGTCACCTCTGTTTAAGTGTGTATTCCACAAGAGAATGTTCTCCCTACAGCAAAATATTTGTGACATGTGATGGCTCTCCCTGTGGATCAAGTCTTGTTGCTGCTGTTTTTAAGGACTATAGAAAATAAAATGAGCTTCTTTCCATGAACAGTACACTATCTTGGAAATCAAGCCAGGTAAAATGAGAATTGAGGCAGATGTAATGTACTACATTTACCTGAAAGGAAGATTCTCCTAAATAGGAGGTGAGAAATTTCAATAGCAAAACTGAGTTTCTAATAATTTTCCTGCAGGATGCTCACACATACACAAAACTAATTTTACTGTAGGGCCTGGTTGCTAGAATGCCCCTGTTGGTTCAGTTTTAAGGGGAGATGGGTGGTTAAGAAATATAATATATAAACAAAACTGGTTAATGTTTCAATAGGTGAAGAAATAAGATGCCCCAAAGCCTTAATGAGCAATGTTTTTTTTTCTATGCCAGGGCTGTCAAAGTCCTGGCCCGCAGGCCGGATGCATCATGCATTGGCTACACCCATGCCCAGTTTAGCAAAGGGGAAAAAAGTCCCGATACATCACATGTTGCTGTGACGACGTGAGTTTGACACCCTTGCTCTATGCCAACAAATTACACTGTGATATGTGAAATAACCCCTCCATGGCACTCCAAATAAGCATCCTGAGGGGCTCACTGGAATGGAAGGGAAGATAATACTTTACTGGCCATGGGTGATTGGACACACAAGGAATTTGTCTCTGGTGCATAAGTTTTTGGTGTACATACAGACAACAAAGTAACAATCATAAGATACTAGTAGAAGGTAGTAGAAGGATGATAGTAATAAAGTCATACTACATGGGTAAATGTACTGTGGGAATTAGGTGTTCAGCAGAATGATGGCACGAGGGAAAAACTATCTCTGTATTTAGCTGTTTTGTCATGCAATGAAGACCTATAGTGGCATCCTGAGGGGAAAATTTGGAACAGGAGGTGAGATATTTTCTCAGCTTTATTTCTGACCCATGGCGTATACAAGTCCCCAATGGAAGACAGGCTCCCAGCCCTATAAGGTAGCAAAGCATGATGTCTACCACTTGTCCAGTGCTTCCTTGCTTTTTTCTTTTAGCATGAACCAAGTGATTGTTGCATGTATGTGCAGAGATAAAGCATGGACAGGGTCAGGAAAAGCCATTCTATCAGCAGAATGACAGATTTGGCTTTTAAATATTTCATAATGCATACAACCTCTTTGTAATGCTTCAGTTTCTCCAAGGGATCACTTTCCCTTGGACCCATCCATCTTCAATCCATTCTGTACGGTCTCTTCGGCAAAGTTGTTCATTTTAATATTAGCCCTGGAACGTTGGTCACAAACATTTGTCACAAACATTCACCATAGTATAAATATTTTAATATACATTGCATGCATAATGGAATGGTTGGTAATCATACTTGTGAAAACAAGTCAAGCTTTATGCCAATACACTCAATAGTGTTTTTGTAAAACCTCAGCTATTTAAAAGCTATCTTGTGCCTTCTCAACCTATGGTTCATACCACGATCTTCTTATGAGATGTGAGCAATAGAAGCAGTTAAACTCACCAGCAAAAGAAGAATATCAAGCTTCTTCTCATATTCAGAATTCTAGACATCCGAAGATATGGCATAATACAACACATAAAAAGCCCAAGATGATACAAAAGCTTACAGCACACATACATAGGTTATTTCAGTCAGAGCTAGGAAACCTAGGCCCTACTGGACCTAGGTGCTGCTGAATTACAATTCCCGGCTGCCAAAATAGCTTAGCCAATTATAAAGTTGGAAGTTATAATTGAGTAACAATCATATGGTTATCATCTAACCTCAACTTCCTGACTGCTGAAAACAGATAAAAAATGCTTACAATGTATATTTTCCACAATTGTCTTGGATGCTGCAAACAACATCTGGTAATCTTGGATGTACTGCAAGTCATTTCTGTCCTATTAGAATAGCTCCAGGAGGGTGCCCATTTGATGTGTTTCTTGTGTTGGTTGGAGCTGAATTATGAGCCTTGAGTGTAATTTACATTTTTAGGGCAGAAACAACTCCAGCTCAAAGATCTTCAAGAAAAAGGGACAGTCAAATGGGCACATGAAAAACATGACAGAACTGTGTAGTTTACAATGTGAGCAATGTTGATACATCCAGCAGTTTTGTGTCTGGGGTTGGGGTTTATTTCAATGCTACTTCAGAAATGACAACAGATTTCTATCCTGTGCTTTCAAGGGCAGTTTGTGCTTTCTGTGAACAAATTCTTGGTTCACATTTCCATCTTGTTCTTAAGCTTAGAATCCTATTGCAGGAGCATGCTAGGATTCCACAAAGAAGTCCAAGGCCAGAACAGGAATGTGAAAAGTAATAAATATGTTCTACCAAAATCAACACTGACATCTCAGACACACAACACAGACACTGTTCTGTCCTCACTACATGTTAGTCTGTGTGCAGCTCAACATGCAGTTAAACCCACCTATCCTCCAATAAAACAGACTGTGTGTGTAGATCTGATGCTTTATTGAAAGAACAGGATATGGTAAAATTGGAGAAAATAGGGATACATACAATTAGAACCAAATACAAGATAGACAGTATTAAGTTATTGCTGAACATAACAATTAATAAATACAAACAATTTAAATCTCACCAGTGATGCTCTGTGTGGGATGTAGATTTGTCCTTGGATGACCATGTGCTTCTGCCTTCTCCAAATGCTAAAGGAAATGGAGTATGGATTCCCCGTGTGCATTTGTTTGAGTTGAGAGTGGGGCTGATGGGTAAATGGTTGGGATCAGCTTCAAACAATATACCTGGGGCATATTTGTCTGTCTGGCCACTAGAAGGAGCTAGAGGGCAACAACAGTATATAAAGATTGTAGGGTGTGGCATGACAGACACCAAAGAGAATATATTCTCTTTTATTTTTGAGAAGCAAGGTGTGTCTTTAGGCATAGACCAAGGGATGAAATAAAGCACTGACCAAAAAAATAAGCAATCATTGGCTGAGAAGCCTCTGTGCTAAACTAGTGCCTGTAAGAGTAAATCTGTCTTCTTCTTTGCAAACTTTATGAGTTAACAAACATATAAACAAGTCCATATCCATAGCATTTCAGTGTCAAAATACTCAGAACATTTCAGATCAATCTTAGATTTATTTTATGCCGACGAAGAAATAGATAGGACATTGGCCATCAGAAAGTAGCTATGGGCCATTCTCCTGTACTGCCCTAAGACATAGATGCTGTACATCCTATATATATTATATCCTGCCAATGTTTTTGTTTTCTTTTTCCTCTAATAAAAAAGCTCTGAGAGTTCGAACAGTTCATCTGCAATGGAAAAATTATCTTAAACTTTCCTACTCTTTTATTTTGCTGTCCACTCTCCCTGCCAAACACAGTTTGGCCTTTGGAATGCACAGTACTATTAATGAACTTTATGCTAGTCCATAAAATGAGATGTGGTGAACCTGATACCCAGCCTCTTCTTTCCTTTCTATTATGGTGTGAACTTAGGCAATAATTAATCCAGACATTTATGTGAATGGGAAGGAAGCTGAGTTATTGCCAATAATATTCCCAGCTACCAAGATGTCTGATACATTGCTTTCCCATTAGTATAACTATACATATATGGAATATGGAATATCTTTAAGTAAACATGCCATTTTTGCTTCATGAATTTGATTTACAAATAATGGAATGCCGCAGATTGACTTTTTTTCTCTGCATTTTATCAGGAATATTTTTAAATTTCTGGATTTATATATTCCACTACCATCATTTCTTTTCTTCTCCTTTTTTTTTTTTTGCTCAGTTATGTCTAAAATGACTTTTTTATAGCAGCTTTTCCCATTTATTGCATGGTTTATGTTTTAAAATTTCTGTGTTGTCTGTTTGAACATCAACATTTGCTATTGCTAACAAAATTGCCTTGGAAGAAAACTGAAAATGACACTTAGGTACTAAAAGTGTTCAATTTCTAAGTAATTTGATAACTAACTATGCAATCACTTTGATTTGAATGACTGGCAGAAGGAAGATATTGACAATATTTAAATTAGTTCAGTTTATAGATGGATCAAGGACAATATTACTTGGTTTTAAACACTTTTAGATATTTGTCTTTAGAGACCAGGTTTGTTCAATATTGTATTACATTCTTTAAAATGTGTCATTAGAAATCTTAAGGGAACAGTACTTGCATTGTAAGCACCAATATAAGTTGGTATAACTCAGGTAACCAGTTTGCCCAATGTGATTTAAACAGAATTTATGTTCTAAAGCAATAACTTTTCTGAGCTGAAGAGCATGGATAGAATTTTCAGAGCATGTCATATAATAACTGGATGGAAGTTGTGCCCAATGAAAAAAACACCAATTTACCAAAAAATATAGTTGAATTTGCTCCCTGACCCACCCCCCCCTTTCAGCCCCTTAAAATACTAAGTATTTTCTTTCTTTCTTTCTTTCTTTCTTTCTT
>JANHFL010008699.1:58211-82652 GCA_032468155.1 Oxyrhabdium leporinum
GGGAGGGAGGGAGAAAGAGATCTGATTAAAGTTAAGCACAATTAAGTCCTGCTGTTTTCCTGAAAAGGTTTAAAAAATGCACTGAAGTTTCACCTGCAGAAAATCAATAGGTCTTGAAAATGCATAAAGTAAAAAGATTGCCCTTTTACTTTCCTCTAGTGGAAACATCATGTCCATTTTAATTCAGGAAGACCTCTAACTTTGTGATGGTTGCCAATATTTATATATAAAAATAATGTGTACATTTATAGTTGTATAATTTCTAACCCCTTCCAGTGAAAAAGATGTCAAAGGGCCATTCTACCTATGTAATACAAAGTATTGCATGTCAGTGAAATTTCTACCAAAATAAACTAAGGATAACAGACCTATTTGTTCTACAACAACCTGCAAGCTTTCCTGATAACACCAGTGGGAAAGACACCATTGTCTGAAACATTAAGGAATGTATTACTAAGGTGCACTATTTAAATATTATTTTAGCTTCTGGATTATTTTGTCACAAATAACAAAATCAATTTACCAACATGCCAATCAAATTTTGCCATGTAAGTAACCTGCCTAGAAACATGGTGTACTTCTTTTTTTTTAGAAAAGTGATCATTATTTCAATTCATGTTGCAGAGAAAATCTTTCCAGGATAAATCTCAGTTGTTCACTTTGGGGCATCATTATAATGATTTGACATGTCCAGTACAATCAGAGATGTCACATTGTTCTACATCCACCAGTGAATATAACAAATCCAAATATAGTGCTCACCTAGTAACATCAGGAAATAAAGAGTGTGTATTAGAAATAGTGTCACAAAAGATCATGGTGCATGAATAATTGAGACACTTTGGATCATAAAAGTGTCACAGTTAAAGGTGCCTAAGGACATTAATACATCCTATCATAGAAAGATTAAGAAGATACACTAAGTGAGCAGAACTGTATTGCCTCTTTCAAACAAAAGAAGAAAAGGAGCAAGAACCCTTTCATCTGAAGCATATGCATGAAATTAAATTGAATGCCATCTAGTGACTAAGCTATAGAATGACACTATCCACAGGAGTTCTGCGATGTGTGGTCATTAAAAAGAGAAAGTATATCACTCAGATTATCTGGGATGATAATTGATAAGTAAGACAGAGGAATAAAATTTAATATCCATCTACAGTATGTTAAAATAAAAAAAGAAAAGAAAATGAGACTCATACAAAATTCATCCATCAGAAACCTAGTCAAACCTAGATGGTGTTTTCTGGTTTATCAAAAATAAGGCTAGAAGTAAAAAAAAAATAAAATATTGGGAACTTGTGGAAAATATTCCACACCATGGTTTTGACAGGATGGGAACATCAGGATTAACTAACTAAATAAATAAAAAAGTAAGTAAATAGGTTAATATTATCAAGAAACAAAACACCTTTTTAAAGAATTTGGTTCTGCTGTACAATATGCATTACCTTTGTACAAAACCTTTGAGGAGAGACAAACAATACAGGCAGGATCATGCCGAGAACTGAGCAAAAGTCCACCACATAACCTTCTGTTCCAAACCAGAAAGTATAGCCAACTATTTTCCATAATATGATTTTGAGTATATACCAAACTTTCAGAAGAAGATCAGGAGATGCTTTGAAGTCCTGAACCCCATTAATAGGGAGCCAGGGGAACTATGGAATGAAATTAAGGAGTTTGTTAAGAATCAATGTGAAGAGACACTGACGAAGACCAAGAACCAGAAGAAAGCCTACTGGATGTCAGAAAAAAATATATCATGGAATTTTCCAAGAAAAGACTCTTTCAGTTCTGAATGACAGTGCTGCCTACTTCCTGGAACATTAATTATCTTACTGGCAAATCCCTATGAAACAGTTTCATGATTTCCTGTTGCATTGGAGATTTCTCCTTCCATCCTCTTCTTATGTAATGTTCCTTTCCAGTTTCTATAGCATTTGGGATACATTTTTGGATAATGTCCCCATTTGCTGGTAAGTGCAAAGACTTGACTGCCTTTTATTATGTCTGGGCATGCAGCAATGGAAGCTTAGTTAAGACTGCATTCTTCTCTCAGCATCTTTCGTGACCTGTCTTTCCGGAGGTTGAGTTGGGGCTTTTGTCAATTATGAGTGAGATTTTTTTCCTGTAAAACATTGATCCCATTGTATCCTCAGAAATGGAAAAGGGTTTGTTTCAAGCTGTTTCTTTTGCTTTTATGAGAAAAAACAAAAAAAAGTAAAAACATACTGGTCCTGGAGAATCATGCTTAAATAACAATAATAAGTGAGGATTTATGTGTGTGCACGCAGCTTCAAATCATTGCTGACTTCCCATGGCTGCATGGATGAGTTCCTGAAGAGGGGGTTTTTTTTTGGGGGGGGGGGTGACAAGATTTTGGAAATGGTTTTGTCCTTGTTTCCTTACTAGAGTCGAGAGGGTGTGACCGACCCAAAATCACCCAGAACGCATGGTCCCCTGATCTGTAGCCAAGTTCCTTGAACAAACAACTAGCTCTATAATAAGTAAGACCATTATTAATTCTACTACTGTAATTGAACCATTTTTTTTCTTTTTATGATCCTATAATCTCTTGCTTCGGGGTGGAGTCAGGACAACTGAATGGTTTACTGACTGGATGTCCTTCCTGACGCCTATGCAGAGTTTGCAGAGAAAAAGTTTATCTTTGTGTCCTGATAGAGAAACATCTGTTGCTGCCAAGGATTGAACTCTCAACCTTCTGAGTGGGAGGCAGGTGTCTTCACCTCTAGGCCACCACACCACTCGCACAGTAATTGAAACACTAATTCAATATGATTTTTCCAAACTGTCAGAGTATTTTATTTATATTGTTTAGTTCTCATTAAATGCAAGATAAATCAGTGTGTCCCACATAGCAGGAAAAAAAGAATATGAGCAGGCTGGGAGAGAAACTGAGACTTGTTTGAGGCCAGTTATGAGGCAAGGAGAAGATTTCATTCAAACTGGGTAGTTTCTAATTTACAGCCTGAGTCCATAGCTACTACATTATACCAATGGATTATCAGATCTACAGAAACAGTCCTCCTCCTCCTCCTCCTCCTCCTCCTCCTCCTCCTCCTCCTCCTCCTCCTCCTCCTCCTCCTCCTCCTGATATCAGTTTGCCAGAATGTTTAATTTTACAGCAATTATTTAAATGTTGGTTCAATATCATGCTAAATAAGAAAGTTCACCAGCGGAGCGACACTGTTCTTGGTATAAAAACCTTCTGCTAATCTGTCCAGGTCTCCTACAATTCCATGTGTTGCTACAGAATGAAATAATAAGCACACTTTTTTCATTTATGATTTATTTAGACTTGCCACCACTCAGTGAATTAGTTAATGGCAAGATACATGAATAGAAATGTCAATTTCTTTTCCCAGCAGAAATAAGTTTCAGCTGGGAAACTGTGAGCGTTCTAGATCAAGCCAAGTCCAAAAATTCTAGAGAAGACTGGCACTCAGACAAATCGTCCATCAAGAGGCACATAGATGGAAAGAACATCTATATTCCATTCAAAAATGACAATAAAAAAGTCAAAATGAAAACAAAAAGACCTAATTACCTCCTTACCAGCAACGAACACCCAGATGAGCAGATTAACATTAGACCAACTATCAAGGAGCAAACAATATCCCAATCAAGAAACTGCTAAGCAAACTAATAGTAAACAACAGCCCAATCAAGGAACCACCGAGACTACTTTCACAAATACTGACAGGGCAAGCCACTGGTATACAAAATGAGAGTAAACCCCACTCCTTTCTAGCACTGATGATGTTACCTACTTTGGTAAAGAAATGTCTGCAAGAAAAGAACCAAGCTCAGAGAGCACTAAGGCCCCCATAGAAATGGCAGTTTTATGAGGTGTTTTCCCCTTTCTAAATATACCAATTACGTCAAAATGGATATGTGTAGGATTTCTTAATGCTTAGATCATACAGGTTTGTTTCCTTCTGTGTTAAATGCAGTTTTTAATTCTTCTGCATGCTCATCTAAGGAAAGAATTGCCCTGTGCCCTAGAATACAAGCTTCATCATTTGTTTGCATTTGAAGTGGGTGCAAGTAATTTATTCCATTTAGTCATACCCTGAAAACATAAAGGCTTTTTTTTTTAAAAAAGACAAGAAATGGGGAAAAGAGAAAAACTCAGCTGAAAGCAATTATAAACCTTGAAACTCTGAACTATTGAACTGCATGCACCAGCAGCATCAGCAATGCTAAATTTGAGCAAATTGGATTAAATGTTTTCATGCAGAAAGTTCTAATAATTTGGGCAATAGTGTTCATTAACTCCCAGTTACATCATTTTAATTTGGATACACTTTGTATATAGGCTTTGTTTGATTTGGTATATTTTCCAAAAGGGGGAAAAATGAAAAATTAGAAACATAGATCATAGGGAGGGAGAAGCATTTATTTTAGCATTATTTTAGCAAAATTATGCTCAAACATTTCACATGTCTCATTCTGCTGCAACATTTGAGGCTACACATTTATTAACTGAAACTGAATTTGATTATTTGTAATGAATGATTATCAAAATAACCATGATTCCTGTTGAGACAAACACTTTGAGGAAGAAAAGAAATTAGAATAACTTGCACAATTAAGCCCTAATCATTCATTCTGATTTTGGTATGAAATAAAACACTTGCTTAATTCTTTTCACTGAGGATTAAAACTGTTTCATTTGGCTGACTGTATTTCCTTATTTTGCAAAAACAGCAGTTGACTGCCATTGTAATCATCAGTAAAAATTCCATTACATAGGAGTTATTAGAAACAGTTTTACATAAGCTTCTAAGAGCATTCCACCAAGTTTTCAAACAGAAATCTTTTAGAACGTTCCTTCTGTGAATTTTTCATTTAGTAATGGCAAGCATTAAATCTGAAAGCTTCTCCATGCAAAGCTTTTCTATGATATATATGGACTTGTCCTTCAAGGTAGACCAGGTTAGGAAGCCAATGCTATGTAGGTCAGTACAATTTTTACCACAAAGCTACATTATGAGGATATTGCAAATCTGAATGCACTTTTTCTCTCCTTCCCTCCCGTTAACTTTGTGTAAACCAGGGAGGGGCTTGTTAGAAAGGTTTACTTACATTACTTTCTTGGCCTCAACTCAGAGTCCCTTTTACCTGACTGTTGCCTTGGTAGCAACTCTTCCTTTGTCCGTCAAGGCCATTCTCTTTAACCTCTACAAACATTCAGTATATATGACTACCTTCATCATTTTTAGGATGACTTTCCCCAAGCCTGTAACATGCAATGTTCAAGTGGAACAACTATAGTCTCTAGCAAGCCGCACCCCTCATATAAACCCTAACTTCAAATTGTGTATAAGATTATGTTTGCTGTGTTGGCAAAAGGACCATTTATGGGCAGTGTGCCTTTTAGCATTTTTCACTAAAGTTGAAATCCTTAAAGTAACCCTGATCCTCCCATCCTCCCAAACAGGCCCAAGGTTTGGTCTTGTATCACTAGACAGACATCTGCAACTCTCAGAGGCCAGAATAATCATTTATTGAAGATAGTCTCCTTTCTACAAAAAAACAAACAAACAACCCTTGTTGAAACCTGCTTTAGGTGGGCTGGTTTTTAATGTGATGGAAAATCGGGTATACATCTTGTGATTGATTTGATGTCTCCATTGATACATGCAAGTAATTTCTTGATGCTATAATCATTAGCTGACAAAAACACTTGCTTCAAAAATCATATAAACATGCAATTTACAAGTTATTCCTTTTAACTCACTACCCCCTCCCTTCTAAGATAAATAAATAACAGTTTCTGAGGAATCAAATAAAAGCATACTGACATGTGGCCCTGGATTATACAAACTCCACATGTTTTGCTAGCATAAGCATAAAACTTTCAGAGTTGCGTCTGAAGGACAAACAGTTGAGTGATCCAGCATTAGGGCTTTGATGATTTTTTTCATGGCTCATTGACTCCTAATTAATTCCAACTCCTGTAGATTCAGGGAAAATAAAAAAAATATCTTTTTTTGTTAAATGGTAAATTGCAGCCCTTTTTAAAAAAAGAAAAAGCAGATAAACAAAACTTTAAAATGATAGATCTGAAATGTCTCTGGGCAAAAGTGTATCTTGTAGCATCTCAGTCCCATTTTTCCTCTCCTAAATATTTGGATCTCATATTTGGAAGAAGCTAGCATTACCAATTGATTATAAAAAAAAAATTCTAATAAAAATCTAATATCCAAATTCTGAGTATTCCAACTAAGTTCTCACTGAGAAATTATAACTCACAGGAGTGTTCAGCATTTAGATTTAGAGGAAGCCCAGTGTTTAATTTCTAGAACAGGGTAATGAAACTAGTCCCTCCAAATGTTGCTCACTCTATTCCATCAGCGTACAACCAATGGAAAGAAAGCTAGTTATGTTTTTTTCCTCATTTCTATTTTAGGTAGAAGAGGTACCAGAGCTGAAATTCTACAGCAGCCAGATTAAGCTAACATGTGGATGAGTAATTCGTGTGGTGGGAACCCGGTCCTATTATGAGAATGTGAATCAAGCCATCGTGTTGAGCAGCAATGTTTGGCCTTAATATGTTATGTGAACACAAATGTTGTGTTTTCTTAGTGTTAAGGATGGAGAATTTAACTGCAGTGTACACAAGGTGGCAGAAGGTTTCTTCTACTTTTCCTTAAAATAACTTTAAAGCTGGAATGGAGAACTATTTGTTGGGGGTTTTTTGGAAAAAAAAATCTGTATAAAGTTCTACTGGCAGAATACATAAGAAATTGTATCATAGGAGGAGACAGGATTCTTTGTTCCATTTCAACTGTGTTCAGATTAATTTTATAATTCCCCTATAGGTTTCCTTTCTGCTTTTGTGCCAATTTTTCTTTAAAAATCTATATTTCCCACAAAATCTTTAAATCACTTGGCTACTATTTTTCAATTTGCTGCTAGATTACAAAATTGGGATGAGGGGTTACATATGGTCTAGTCATTGTTCCTGCTCATTCCATTTTAAAGGATTATGCTACAAAGTATTTTTATCCATTCATTCATTCATTCTCTACAGTCACCCATCTCAGTCAATAACTCACTTTTCCTCCTAGCAAATGCGCCACATGATGATATCAGGCAGACACCTCTGTTTTTTACTATCTCCAGCAGTGCTACAGAAAATGTTAGTTTATCACCTGCCACCCTTCCAAAATACTCTTGATTCTATGGTTTGGTATGGAGACTTAGTCCTTGTTTTAGGAACACAATGAAAAACTTCCCCGCCCCCCCAGCTATCTCACCAACATTCTAGATAAATCAATCAAAAGATGTGTCTTCTTTTCAAATGCTTGATATTCTCTTTCTAATGACTTTACAGAAGACAAATGCCTGGCAAAAACCTCGAGATAAAGCCAACTTGCTTACTCTTCTCTTTTACTGGCAAATTCTAGGGCTCCACTTTGGGGGAAACAAGTGGAGACAATTTACCCAAAAACAGGCCAGCTCTCTGGCAAAATTCACCTCTCACTCCTATTTATTCAACTGGTCGCCTTTACTCAGTTCAGTTCAGGTTCAGTTCACTTTATCCTACACTAAGGGAAAGGGTTAAGTCAATGGAAACAACAATTTCTATGATCTGAGAGGGGTAAACAGGTTTATTGCCTGTTTTAGATAGCGAGATGGGCAGCATATAAATTTAATAAATAAACAAGTAGAAGGGCCAGGAGACTATGGGGAAATGCAGTGGAGGTACTGTAGGTTCTATAGCTTTGAGAGTACAACTCTGATAAGACTTGCAGTATTTTGCTTTGTTTCCATGTTCCTGTTTCTTTACTCCAAGAACCTCTCATTCCAATACTGTTTTCTCAGCATCCTCATTAAAAAATAGTACCTGGCTGATGCTAAAAAAGTATTCCTAAAACTAAAAATTTGATGGTATTGTCCTAAATATTTCAAGACGTCATTTACAGTTCTCTGGAGAATTTTGGCATGCCATTAATCTTGGAGTATTTTGGCAACAAGTTTACAAGACGCTGGTTAAATAACAGATTTCTTTTTTCCAAGCCACCACTTTAATAAACTTCAATGAGCTTTGTTGCTTTCAAGAAATCTACAAACTATCATTTTTTCAACACAGGTATCTATTTATTTCAGCTTCCAAAGTTACCACTGAATCTAAAGGATTAATGTTTGAAGCTTTAATGGTCTCCAGTATAGCTGAAGTCAATAAATCTGTCCCTAAGGCTAACAAAGTGCTTCTATGCAAACTATTTCAAGATGAACCTGGGAGTAGCCAATTTCTACTTCTCCAAAACACAAGATTCACAAGGGCTTGAGAAGCCCAAGGGGATTCTGGGGATTTATATTAAGGTTGGCTGCAGAGAATAGAAATTGTGTTCCTTCTGAAAGAAATCTTATTAGAAGGAAAAGTATATGTTTATGGCAACAAAGCATTTGAAATGGTTATCACTATGAAGACAAGATAAATCAGATTAGAGAGAAGTCAGATTTCTTCAGCAATTTTTATACTTCTAATTCTTTGTAAAGAGAACCGAATTAAAATCAGGCAGCAGTATACAGTATAATATACTGTATATATGTGGGCTGAAAACCTTTCATCCTTAAATAAAGAATATGCATTGTAATTGAGCTAAATTGAAATGGGAAGCTGATTGTTATGAATATTTATGTCTCTCTGAAAAGCACTCCAGTGTGCTCACTATTTGGTACTCTATTGCCTTCCTTCCATACAAGATCTTGAAATGGTTCAAGTGAAGGATAGCAAAGAGTTGAACAAAGTGATTAGGACAGTTGCGATAGCAGGCAGGGAATCTCCCAGGTATCTTGCTTAGTTTTAGAGTCCAGTGCATCAGAAAAACGTAACACCCTATGGGTTTCTCCAAACTTATCATCAATGGTGTGATGGATCCAGTCCACCTGGCTTGTTAGTGTGTGAGAGCCAATTGCTACATACTCTGGAATTTCACAAGCTAGTTAAGAGCACAGCTTAGCCAGCATGACTGGTGTGCCAATCAGCTCTGCAGTGGCTAGTAGTACAGTGCAGTGCAGTGGCAGGAATGGAGCCAACAAATTTGGAAAGGCCTGGAGACACTGGAGGAGCTGAGCTGCATATTTCCTGGCAGCCATCTTCTTTGAGGATGGACATATCCTTTTAATATTCCTGTTAAGGCTCCACCCCCTTAATAGCAGCTTGGAAGAATCTATGGTTAAACTTTTACCAGTGCACCACTACTTATCATTCACAATAATGCAATGTGGTTCCAGATGTGTTGTAGTAATAGTTTTCTGAATCTCCAACCAGCATGATCACTGGCCACAATGGTAAGAGTTTCAGCACTTCTAGAACACACATACTGTAGAAGTATTAGGCTGGAGAAAGCTGATATACAGCATTAGCCATGGATGCATCTTAATAGACATACCATTATTGGACAGATACTACCTGTTCCATTATGTTGTTTTAAATAGATGGATGACCAGATAATTTATTCCTGGTCATGTGTCTCAATATGGGTCCTATCAAAAGCCAGAGTGGATTACTGATATTCTCACTTAAGAGCATATTTCACTTAAATCCAGATTGTTTTGTTTTATTTCTCAAGTAATTGGAATAACAAAGTTTTATTCTGCACATTGATCGCTCCTGTTTAAATGTATCTTTCCTACTATATTTAAAGCATGTTTTAAGTCTACTTTCTCGTGCTGAAAATTTGCTGCCCCCAATTCAAGGGAAAATCTCATTTTAATAGTTTAAAATTCTGAGATACATATTATTTACTACCAGGAAATAGCAAAGGTAACAAAAATGAGAGAATTAAATTTTAGGATGTTCACACGTGAAAGTCTTGGGTGATTTAGTTATCTATTTCTTTCTTCCAGAAACAGTTTTCTTCCTTTTTAGATAGATGAAGAATGGACAGGAGAGCAGATAGCCAGGTAGACACAGAGAAAACATTTTCAGGAAAAAAGACCCTTCACCCCAAAATAAATTTGAACTCTTGTCAGAAGATAAGATATATCAAACTTCATGGAACATGTCTTTTAAAAGTCACAAAGTAGGTTGTACTTTTATGTGTAATTTTTCTGAATGTATATTTTATTTCACCAAGCAGATGTGTGTGTAATTCCAGAAGAAATAATAAAAGGATTATTTACTTAGATCAAGAAGAGAAATAAGAAGATAATGGCCACCTCATTTTTTCTTCTAATAACAAAACACTCAGTTTAAATATCATTATGAGATATATGTGATCCCATACTTATTTTTTTAACTTCAGATTAAATCATAAATGCATAATAGTACATTTTTATTGGAAATACAAAAGAAAAAGGATGATTAAGGGGACATTTTAAAATATAGACATTTCCACTCTGATTATTCTTATATTCCAGAGATTGTCCTTGGTCAGATTTATTTATCTATTAGATTTTTAAACCACCTTTATTACTTTATAAGTTACTCAGGATGGTAAATATATCTAACATTTCTTCCTCCTCCTATTTTCTCCACAACTACAGCCTTGTGAAGTGGATTGGGCTGAGAAAAAGTGACTGACTCAATGTCACCCAGCTAGCTTTCATGCCGAAGGACTAGGTCAAGAGGGAGGAGAGACATGGATAAATACAAAAGAGACTGAATCATTCACAATATCTCAAACTTCATATACAGACATGTGCACATACACATCAAATGATTCTTTCAAGGTAAACAATGTATTTATTGCATAGCACAAAAAACAGTAAAAAATAATCAATGTAAGAACTTATAGGCAGATGACAAAAGGAAAAAAATGAAGTCTTTACATCAACACATTCTATATACCTTTCTGTCTTTGCAAACCATTTTTGCTTCCACTCTCTTCAGCTACAGATTCATCAAATATATCCCAAAGTAATAATTCCAAAACACATTTCACTCTTTGATTTGTTTGAACCCATTTTTAGGACTAAGAGATCAGCTTAGTAGTTTGCCCCCACTGAATTCAATTAGACATATTTTAATAAGTTTGCTTAATATGACTGTGTAAATCTTTTGAAAAAAAATATTGCAGGAATGCACATGAAGCATCTCTTTTTGACTCATCAAAGCAACTGCTTCTTTTCTAAAGGCTGTGTAGCTGCTTTGAAAGCTATTCCCAGTTCTTTCCACATGTGCACAGCCACTTTGCTTCACTGGGAAACATTAACTTCTTCTGGCTGATGAGTAAAAAACTAAATCCCATGGATATTTCTGAGGTCCAGCTTTCAATAATAATAGGAAGTTGGATCCCAGAAATATCCTTAGAGTTCTTACCAATGAGTCATCTTGAACAATTCCATCTTATATTGGAGGACTCAATTCTAAAGCCAAATATCTTGTTATTAGTTAAGCAAGCAGTGGCAGAAAAAGTCACTTCTGATGGATAAAAGCAATAAGAGGTTCTTCATCTTTATAAAAAGAGATAATCTTGAATTATTTAAATATCAGCATTTGATAGCCTATACATTTTAAAGAACTACTTCCATTGCTACTTTCTTTTCAAATGAAAGAGTCAATGAGATGTCGATGTATATGCTATCTATACAAAGCTTAATTAAAAGAGAATAACATGGAAAGAACTTTCAGTTCATTTGATCTTTATCTCTTTGGATGAAAAATAGTCCAATAATGAAATTGCCTTAATGGAAACTATCTAGATATTGATAACAAGACTGGTGTTAGAATAGGCATATACTGTATATTTTGGAACAAATCATTCTTCAATTTAAGGGAAGCCTTTTCATTGTCTCCCCTTAAATGCAGGTAATATTTAGAATGACTTTATCTAATTCAATATATGTTGGACATTCAATAAGATTTCCCATTATTCTTGGAAAAGTGCATGGAGTGTGGAGATAAGGGGTGTTATGCATTTTCATTTTATTACTATAAAGCTGCTTAAGCTGTTTCTCTCCTTATATACCATTCTTTCAGTGTGTGTACAATAAATATTAAAGTGTGTGTGTGTGTGCGTGTGTGCATGTGTGCGTGTGTGCGTGTGTGCGTGTGTGTGTATAAGGCACTGAAAATGTCAGCAAATATATAGAAGTTTAAAACTGAGGGCTGGTGAAGAAGCTTTTAATGCAGTACTCAAAGCTGAAAAGATTTTGATGAAAGTCCGTATTGAATTTTCACTGAGAATATGGAAGTATCCAGAAAGGACAGTGTTTTAGTATGATCAACAACATCTCTAAGATGATTTCCACATATTCAGTACCGCAGTTTCACGAGATACTTTTTTTGAAGTGGAGGTGTATTTATTTGTGCACAAAATCCATATTACACATTCAGTTGAATTGCACCTAGATCAGTGCTTCTTGGTATACATAGGGCAAACAGTACAGCCAAAGATAAGCACTTATTCTGTCCAACAGCACACCTATTTATCTAAAAGTATATGCTGTTGGATTCAGTAGTATATTCATTCAGTAGTATATTCATTCAGTCCAATATATGCTGAATGCACAGAAGATGTGCATTGAGACATTTCAGAGCACGCCGTACTTTCACATGCAAATGTCATTGGGAAACTAAATATCAGATATGAGAATTTGGACAAATTATGGGTGCTATGGCTATTATTTATTACATATTTCTTATAAATATTTATATACTATCGCTCATGACAACTTCTGCCCACCCACTCGCCCAGCCCCAAAGACTAGCAATGCTTAAAAATCATTATGAATCTGTCAGTGGAAGGCAATATATATATATATTGAATAGAATTAGAAAACCAAGGAGTATGTGAAATTCCAATTTCATATTTTATCTTTGGGGAACCCCAAAGATAAAATAGAATTAGAAAACCAAGGAGTATATGAAATATATAAAAAACTGGCTAATGCCCTATATGTATTCCATCCATATATGTATATTCCATCCATATATAATACTGTCCGTGAAAAAAAAATGGACTTCTCTTATCATTTAATTAAAGATTAGATTAATTTGATTATTAATAAAGTTAATTATACTTAATGCATTAGAAAACCTATTTCTGATCTTTTTACTTTCCCAGAGTAATTAAAAAATACTTTAATGCACCTCAGGCATCTTACATCATGCAGAAGAGGAATAAAAATATAATACACAGTATAAATAATCTAAAACTGCCACATAGTTACAGATGCAATTTTAGCAACCTAAATTTAAATAATAATAATAATAAAAAAGATAAGTAGGCATGCCCACTAGTTTCTTTATAAGATTGATAATTGTTGATCATTCAACCAATTAATTAAGACAATGTTGCCTGGATTTATTTCAGTCACTGAATTTTGTTTGCTTTAACCTGACCCCTTCTTTACAGTGCACATTTGTATATAATATTTATACACACTCCAAAAAAATTTCCCAAATATATAAGGTCCAGTCTATCTCCAGGGTGAAATAAAGTGACACATAAAAACAAATCGCTTTTAAAAGCTAACCTCACATTATTTCTATGGTTTTCTTCATAATACAGCCCAAGGCCTTATCAAGACTTCCTTATATTGAGTTAGAACACTGGCCCATCTAATCATGACAAAACTAGTAGTAACTCACTTATTATTAATAGGTTATTCTTATTACATATAAAACAGGAAAACACAGCTGCCAGTTCTTTAGTTGGTGGCTTTTATAAGCACTGAGTTCTTCTCAAGAACCTAGGATGCTCCTGAGATGAATCTAGGGCTGACATGACACCATTGTTCCAATATCTGAGGGGCTCCTACAAAGATGAGGGGGTCCAACTATTTTCCAAAGCACCAAAGGTCCCCTCCGACTCTGTTATTTTGTGATCTGGGTTATAGTGTATTAGAATAGAATAGAATGAGCTGGAAGGGACCTTGGACCTTCTAGTCCAGCCCCCTGCTGAAGCAGGAGAATCTATACCATTTCAGATAAATGCCTGTCTAGACTCTTCTTAAAAACATCTAGTGATGGAGTGCCCACGATTTCTGGAGGCAAGCTGTTTCACTGGTTAATTGTCCTTACTGTTAGGAAGTTTCTCCTTAATTCCAGGTTGCTTCTCTCCTTGATTAGTTTCCATTCATTGTTTCTTGTCCTGCCCTCTGGTGCTTTGGAGAATAATTTGACCCCCTCTTCTTTGTGGCAGCCCTTCAAATACTGGAATACTGCTACCATGTCACTCCTAATTTTTCTTTTTGAAGTCTGTCATAACTTCAAATCATCAAGTGCCTGGTCATTAACTGAGGACTATCTGTCGTGAGTAAAATCAGTATTATATTACATATTGTAGCTAGAGATTTTTCTTCCTATATGTTAATTGAAGTTAGAAAATTCAGTGAAGGGATTTAGAATAACTTGCAGAGAGCTACATTTCTGCAGTTCTTTCCATTCCAGATGAAAATAACCACGTTAACAATATTGTTGTATTATTATTATTATTAGTATGAGAATTACATGTAATTAATTTTAAAGTCTCCCTTTTTAGCCTGTACTTAAAATTTTGTGACAACAGGTAAGCTGCAAGCGGTACTCCTTTGAGAACCTCACTTTTCATGTCTAAGCAAATTCAATTATTACATTTCCATTGATCTTTAGGCATTAGCAAAGCACCTGTGACTCTATTCATATCTCTTGAAAGGAATAAAAGAAACAGATTTTAGCACATTAGAAGTAACTCTGTGGCTTATCAGCAAAATAAAATTCTGAAGGGCATAGAGACCACTTTGATAAGAAGGAAGATGAGGAAAGAGCCTAATAGTTTCATGTCAAATAGAAGTGTGTGCTGTAAAATAAATCAATAATTCAGAAATCTTGAAAAGGAACAAGAGGTAGGTAAGAAAGATACTGTCGGAAGCAGATAACAATTTGCTTAAGCATAGAAATTGTGGGTACCTAACTATGCAGTCTAAACCTTGGGAGATTGGTGACAGCACAACCCAACATGGTGGTTCTTGATGACTTTGTGAGTTGGAATTATGGGTGTTGATGTCCAACCCTTCAGCCTGGGGGAATGGCACCTAGATTAGAGAAGGACCATCCACTGTAGCTATAGATCAGTCCTCTGGATAATGGGAATGCATATTTTATCTCCTGGTTGCCTGAGTTCCACCTGGGAAGACAGACAAGACAATATCTTATTTAGATAATAAAAATAAAGTGATCTCGTTCACACATTATGGTAACTAAAACTTTGTAATAATTATCTGATTTATACAACATATGTGGCCATACTCTGTTACTTCCAGTTATGAAATGGAGTTTGGTTGGGGAAATTCTTATTTTCATTCCATGTGTCTTATTTTCTATCTTTTAAGAATAACTATTTACTGTAGAGTCATTAAAGCAACAATAACACACTTCTGGATCTTTTCATTTCCTTTGAATGAGCAAAAATAAGTTGTCTGCGCATAGACTTTTTAAAATTTAAAAGATTTAAAATTTGTATCCTATCAACAACCTTGGTTGTCCATGTAGATGTCAAAGAGGCTAATTGGGGTTAGGTTGAATTCTTGAGATCTCATTCAGTAAATGTATTCTCAACATATGTTTTGTGACAGGAGACAACATTTTTTCCCCATCAAACACTCCAGACCTGTGTTAAACTGCTACTGACTGTCTGATGGCTAGGTTAAAATGGAGCAATAGGTAAGGCAACAATCAAAGGTAGTTGTGAACTCCCATCTTCTTTCTAACACTTTCTCTTTTATGCTGTTTGGATACTTTTCCTTCTTTCCCCTAACTGGCAGGTTGCTTTCAGTTTTTGAGAGTGAATTGAATTTCTGTAGAAGTTTTATGTAAATGAACCAAATCAGAAGCCTTTAAAATTAACCTATGTCCCTGGGATCATAGAGTGTCCTCACCTTGGTTTGAGCTGGGAGTGTAGTGGGACTCCAACTGCAGAGGTTCCTAAAATAATTGGATTTTCTGGACCACTTTCAGCCAGATTTCAGGTCTAGGCTGGAGTTACAAATTGTAATGGTCATTCTGGTGGATGACCTTTGTCATGACCTGGATGTTCCTCTCTCTCTTGGTTCTTTTACAGCTCTTGACAATCTTCAATACCATTGACCATGGTGTCTCTCTGGACTAAGTGTGAGAATGGGTATCAAGGGTTCTGCTCCATTCTGAATGGGCATTGTCATTCAATGGGAAAAGGAGAAGATGTCATCCAGGTGGGTTGTTCATTGTGGGGTGCCACAAAGTACATTTTCCTTTCCCCTTCTATCCAACATGTGAGATAGAATGAGCCACATGGCACAGCGGTTAGAGTGCAGTACTGCTGGCTGCCGGCTGCCTGCAATTTGGCAGTTCAAATCTCACAGGCTCAAGGCTGACTTAGCCATCCATCCTTCTGAGGTGGGTAAAATGAGGACCCAGATTGTTGGGGGCAATATGCTGACTCTGTAAGCTGCTTAGAGAGGGCTGTAAAAGCACTGTGAAGTGGTATATAAGTCTAAGTGCTATTGCTATTGCTATGTGCATGAAGTCACTGGGAAGAATCATGTGTTAATCTGGATGCAATCATCAGTATGCTGATGGTAACCAATTATCTATCTTTACTTTACCCAAGCAGAGTGAGGGATGTGGTGGAAGTCTGGATGGAAAGCTGAAATTGAATTTTTGAAACCCAAAGGTGCTGTTTATTCAGAAGCCATCTGGCACGTCCTGCTCCAGAGATAACTTAGGAGAAAAAAGCACTCCTCAAAAGAGCAAATTGTGTGATTTAAGTATTATGAGACTTTTATACTCACAGTTACAGCTGGATAGGCATGTGGGGCAGGCAGGGGAAGGTGTTATCCAGCTTCTACTGGTGCATCACATCTCATTTCCCAGAGCATGAAACACCTTGCCCTCAGTATCTCTCCAAGTGACTACTATAATGCTGTATATATGGGACTGCTGAGAAATTTCAATTGATTTCTACAACTGAATTCAAAATTTAGCAGCTGACTTATGGCAGATGAGAATTGCTGTGTCCTATAAGGTCAGTTTTGTGGGAGCTACATTGACTTTTACTATTGTTTTATTTGTTTCCTAGTATGGTTTGATTGCTTATTAGTAACCTATGACTATCACTAAGTGTTGTATCTTATGATTCTTGATGAAGGTATTTTATTTTTTCTTTATGTACACTGAGAGCATATGCACCAAAGACAAATTCCATGTGTGTCTGGTCACACTTGGCCAATAAAGAATTCTATTATAAATATGATTCAAACTGCTGGGTTTGACCAGTAACACATTTTAATAGATTGGAATGTAGCAACCTGCAGGAAGGTCTGCTTTAGGCAGAATTGACCCATTTGGTTCATTCATTGTGAATGGGAATGCTAAAATATTCTCATGTAAGATAGGGGAAGGGAGGGGCAAGGTCACAGAGATTTTCTGTGTAACTTCCACTATTGTGGAATAGTTGATCATGATGGTGTCTTTGCTAATAGCATTTTGGAAGGGATTAAAAATGTAGCTTTACCTGAGGACACTCAATTTATGATGATTTAATGAGGAAAGTTGTTTGCATGTGTGCTGGGCTAGGGTGTGCGAGATAATTTTTATAGTCTTAACAATTTTATATTTTCATGTTTTGTAAACGGCCAGAAACTTTTGAGGTGTTGTCAATAAATAAACAAACTAGCCAGTCTTGTTTTCATCTCTTGATGAAACCAGGAACATGGTGTCCAGCTTTCTCTTTTCCAGCAACAGCCTTTCATTCAGCCTTCCATTAATGCTTGGGCCATTAATGTTTAAAACCAAAACAAGTATACAGATTGTCGACCTTAGAAGTCTAAGTAAAAAGGTAGGGAGTCCCTGAGGATTTTACTTTGCTAATCATTGCCGACTATAGAGGTGGTGCTTATCTCTGTTTCAAGGCCATTGACCCAGCACTGTCCAAAAACAGTTCCATGGTTATGTGGACAGTATGATGTCATGGATCACCAAAGTGGTATTTATATATTTGCATTTGTAAGCTTTTGAATTGTTAGGTTGGCAGGAGTTGGGGCGAGGACAGAAGCTCACCCCATCATGTGGAGCTCAGGTCTCGAACCTGGGCTGCTGGCTTTCCAGCTGATAAGCCCAGTGTCTTAACTGCTGAGCCCCCACACTACCCTTAGAATTCTAGCAATACTGAAATTCCACAGAGTTTCTTAGGACTTGTTTTAAAATAATATTTCTAGGAATGTTCTTTTTTCATTTGCCTTATGAAATAGAAAGATTTGCAAACTGTCTTTGAAGATTCTCCAAACTTTTTTTCGTGGCAACAGCCAGTTTTCCCTGTGATGCTTCAAAATGAGTAATAAATCCTTAACACAGTTCCTCAGTACAGGAAGAATGCCTTTCCTTGTTTGTATTGGCAATAACATTGTAAACATTTCTGATTTTTCCACCTAGCATATTATAGTTCTGTTACTGCTGATTGCAAGCCTCACTTAGTTAAGAGCACAGCCAGATGGCCTTGTTAAAATGCTATCCATCAGTCCTTGAGTCAGCAAAAAAGGATATAAGTATAAAATTTGAGGTCCTGCCCTATTTTGCTTTCATAATGAAATCTGTGATTGGTGCTGTCAAATGTTTTATTGCCGGATGAGTGAAATGAAGAGATTGGTAAATTTATCTCACTTATTTTCCCCTCCCACAGAATAGTCTTCAAGGGAAGCCTCATATATAGCGCATTGCAGTAGTCAAGCATTTGGGGCAAGCAAGTGATTTTTCTGAAGGGTCTCTCGATCACATGGAGCTGTGCAGTCTTTTTTGGTCACAGCTACCACTTCTTCATTGAACAGGAACTGTGAGCCCGGGAAGACCCCCAAGTTGCACTGAAGGGTGGAAGACCACCCTTCAGCAGGAAAGTACCACCCTATCAAAAGTCAAAGATGAAATATCCTTAGATCTGGAGAATACAAACATCCATTGGTAGGATTGAGTTGGAGACTGTTCTTCCCCATCCAAATCTATCCAGACTTCAGGCACGGGAACAGAACTTCAACAGCTTCATTTGGCCAGAGTTGAAAGATATACTTGGGTATTACTGAGGATACCAAATAACAAATGGCAGATGACTTTACACAGTGATTTTGTGTAAATGTTGAAAAGTAAGGGAAAGAGGATGGCCACCGAGTAAGGAAGAGGACTGTCATAAAATAGTGTCCTCCCAACCTCCAACTCACACAGCCAACTCAAAAAGATACCTTGGTTGATAATACTGAAAGCTGCTGAGAGTTCAAGGAGCACAAAATAAATGCACTACTTGCCATCCCAGCTTTACCACAGGTCATTTACAAATATGACAAGCTCTCTCAGTACTAAACCCCAGATGCTCAAGTTAGTATTGATTTGTTCTAGCCATGACATTTGGATAATAGCAATATGTTATATTTTAAAAGTTTTTTGCAAAATGAAAAAAACAGATTCCAAAAAAAGATACTCTAATGACAAAAATAGACCCATGTATACATATACGGTATAACCTTCACATTTTTATAAATGCCACATCTGTATTTCTATCCAAAATGGAATTTACACAGAGCTGTTATTGATTCTAATAGATTAAAAAGTAATATAATCTATTAACAAGCCCTGGTGGCACAGTGGTTAAAGTGCAATATTGCAGGCAAACTCTGTCCACAGCCTGGAGTTCGATCCTGATGGGGCTCAAGGTTGACCCAGCCTTCCATTCTTCAGAGGTCGGTAAAATGAGAACCCAGATTGCTGGGAGCAATATTCGAATAATGTTTTTCTATTGTAAACCGCTCAAAGAGTGCTCTAAAGCAGTATGGGGTGCTATACAAGCCTAAATGCTATTGCTATTTTAATATTGTTAACATTATATTTCTGGTATCATTCATTACTGTTTTTTTCTAAGCTCTTCATCACATCACTATTGAGCTAGAATTTTTTTTTAAACTTTTAAATACTGCTCATCCAATGAAAGATTTAACAATTGGAATTTATTCAGTTTCTTATTTTTTTATCAATTTATACATTTTAGGAAATACA
Source organism: Oxyrhabdium leporinum (assembly GCA_032468155.1). Lineage (NCBI taxonomy): Eukaryota > Metazoa > Chordata > Lepidosauria > Squamata > Cyclocoridae > Oxyrhabdium > Oxyrhabdium leporinum. The sequence goes on from JANHFL010008699.1 coordinate 78,190, forward strand.
GAGTATAAAACAATAGCAGGTTCATTAGAAAAGATTATAACAGATTTTCTTAGTACTTTTGAAATCTTTTAGTTGAAAGTGTAGTCTAATTGGGTACTGCCACCAAAGGTCATGATAGGTACCAATTTACCAAAAACAAAGATTTTTATTGCATAGCTTTTGAGAAGTGAAATGCCACGTTTGCATAATCTTGATAGTATATACTTGGTTACTCATGAAATAGATTTAAATGAATTTTATCCTACAAAGAGTTCTAGTGAGATTCATCATCTTCAAATACTTTATTATGTGACAGTCTTTATTAAGACTTCTAAGATAACCTGTAATACTTAACATAAGAATTTTATTTGACATTGATGAGATGCCATGCTATTAAATGAAGTATATGCACACTTTTCTTCAAATATTGCTAATGGTCTTTTCTGATTGGATTTAGATATCTTATGAAGAAATGACTGAATGTGACATAGTTGAAAACATGCTGATGCATGATAATTCCCCCCCCCCCCAAATATATCTAGTAGTTACAGGGCTTCCATCTCTACAGTATTTCTCTAATAATAGAAAATCCTAAATTTTCCCATTTCTTAAAGTGCTTAAAAAGAAAGCGATGAGAGAACAAGAAAAAAGTCAGGAATTAAAACTGTTTTTCACCTTACCAATCTTCTAAAGGTACATTTAAGTATGGATTTGAAATATCAGATATTTATTTCTTAGTGATGGGAAGGATAGTACCATCCACACTAAGAGGAAATCTAGTATTAACTCAGCCTTTATCCATTGAATGTTGGCAATTTGAATAATAAAATAGAATGTTGAATATTTCTGTTGCAGCACATTCTAATTTCACTGATACTTTAATGCCTGGAAAATACATTGCGAAAACTTGTAATCACACATTCATATTGTCCAAGAACCTCTATAAATATGAAGAATGAAGTCTGACATTTCTTTTACAAAGAAAGTAAACATATTTACACAAAAGGTTGCTTATTGCACTTGAAGGGATATTCCAGAGATTTTTCTGATAGCAACAGGGTAATCTCTGATCTGTTCATCTTAAACTGTCAGTTCACATTAGGATTACGTATTTATTTATTTTTATTGCTTTTAAAATAATAACAGAAAAGCAAAAAGTAAAGAAACAAACCCTAACCTCTTTTCCCCTTTTCTGTTGTATTATTTTCACTCTTTAAAAACATTTTATGCATACTTTTTTAAAAATAGAATGTCAGTGTTTGCGGTTTACTTGATTGAAGTTTGAGAATAAAGCACACTATAGTATTATATTCCTGAAATAAAGAACATCTATTATACTGGAGAGAATTGTGGACTATGTGGGTTGGATCCAAAAAATCCAAAGGAGATGAAGCATTGAGTTCTTAGATTTTTTAATTTATTTTAAATTAAAGCCATCTAGGGTTGCTTTGGTTAGTTAGCAAGCAGTATATAAATAAAAACAAACAAACACTTTAAGAACAGGTAGTGGAGGAACATACATTACATACAAAGGAGCCATATATTCCAAAGGACCAGCCCTAGTCAGAACCTTTTTGACAGAATTTTAAGAATTTTTTTTCTTAAATTATTTGAAGGAGAAATGACTCCTTCAGCCATAGGAGCCACCCTTTTTTGGGTAGCATTACCTACAGGAAATGTACTTATTAGGAAATCACAAGACAAAGCGGGATAAACGTACAAATCCAATAGGAATATAAGCAAAATTACACCAAAATAATAAAATAAAATAAAAAGTCAAAATAATAAAAACAAAATAACAAAATAATAAAAAGTCAAAGTTATACTAATATATACTAGGCTACATCATCCAGAACAGAGATAAAATAGATAAAATCAAGGTAATATTAGAGCATTATAAAATTATCCTATGTAAAATATATTAAATTGGGATCCCCAACCCCTGGGCCATGGCCTACTACCGGGCTGTGGCCTATTCACAACCGGGCCATGATTTAAGAGCTTTGCCTACATCAGTTTTGCACTACATTCCATATTTGTAATATATCAATAAGCTATATTGGTGGTTCATAGCCCCACTTAGTACTTGTGGAGAAAGACTATAGGTCTGTAATTTGCTTAGAAGGGGATTCCTCTAGAAACACTTATAGTTACCTGAGAGCACCAGGGAGGCAAGGCTCTCAGGTAAGAAGACAAGTTTCAACTAGTAGCTAAAATCAAGAGCCAGGCTCTGGTCTCTGTCTTCATCATTAGAGTCACAACAGGGCACTTGAAATGCTACTCTAGGAATTTGGACTGGACTTTTTCTTGAGCAACCAGCTAATGGACCAAACTGTTCTCTGTAGGTCTGCTGAGACAAAGATTTGATCATGAAATCTTTGGCAGAACAGAAACTCATACAATCTCTATCCAAAGAAATGTTGTTTTTTCTAAAAATTGAATGCATTATTTCTATCTATGTATAATTGTTTAGGGATTCAAAATAAGAAAACAGTAAATATGGCAGATGAAAATGCTCATCCTTCTCATTCATTCAGTGCAACTTTTGCTACTGTAAAGTTGTTAAGTATGAAAGGACTTATGCTCACATACGCATAGGCAAACATAGAGAAAAATTAAGTGTTGAGTCTGAAAAAGAGAAACTGAAAGCATTCTTTAAATGCTTGAGTATTTGTAAAAAAAATGGGGATTGATAACTTAGCATCTACCAAGCTCCTTATCTCTATTTAATTTTAAAATTGTCATCATCATCATCACCATCACCACCACCACCACCACCATCATCATCATCATCATCATCATCATCATCATCATCATCATCATCATCATCATAATCATCATCATCATCATCATCATCATCATCATCATCATCATCATCATCATCATCATCATCATCATCATCATCATCATCCATTTAAATTATTTAAATAGGAAGTTGCATGCTTCAACTCCAAATATAACCTTCTATTTTATTTTCAAAAATGTCCCTGAACTCCAGATAGATGCAAACTACTCTTAGAAAATAAAAATGGTGAATGGTGAATGAATACAGAAAAACATAAAAATGTTCTGATATATAGGAAGCATTCTGGGACGTTACTGGGCTTACCATTTTGCCTTTCATTAAATGGGTATTTTGCAGGGCTATGCAAAATGTTGAAGAAAAGCTTCAACATTCAATGAAAGTCCAGATGAATTATCCCATAGAAGCAGATTCAAAAGTCAAGGCAAGGATCTGCTTTGAAGTAACACTTCAAATAAGGTGGGATTTAAGTGCTTTGTAGACTTTCAAAAGGTTCACAGGTTCAATGGTTTTTTCACAGCTTCTGGGGTTGTTACAGAAAGTGGATAATGTTGTAACTTCAGTTCCATATCTTTTAAGGTGAGACAACTAAGATCACTTTGGATATCACTTGCTCTGAGCTCTTCAGCTTCTTTGTAGAACTCTCTCTTATACTAGCAGACTGTTACACTTCTGTGCTGGGTCAGCCAATGCAAGTGGGAGTTCAGCTCAACTACAGCTATTCTTAATTATGAGTTCAAGGCTGACCTAACTTTTAACGGTGATACAAGATGAGCGGATTTAACTCTTTTAATAATGAGTGAATATTAAATAGCTAATACTAATAGGTACAAGGCCAAATGTTTACTGCTTTAAAATTAGAGATTGGGATGAGCAATGGTGTCCCTGTTTCTTTGGCCTTGTACCTCACTTTGTCATCCTCTTCACCGCCTCAATAAAAAGTCAGTGGCCATTCTTCAGTGCCTTTACAAGCCTGGCACCTCAAAAAAGCAAGTGGAAAACAACAGTTTGTCTTTTTAAATTGGAATCTGATATTTTTTGCAAAATTGATGTGTGTCATTTTCTGTACAATTTGGAAGCTGTTTTGGGTATACTTTTCTCTTTTTTCCTGTCTGTGCCCTGAAAAATGTTCTGGGAGATATTTTAAAAAATGTACTCTATTAAAACTCTTGAAGATGGCCAGTTAAACCTTAACACGGTGAAGCTGACTAAAGACTCTACATTCCCTCCTATTATCATCCAGTTTTGCCAAAAAATGAAGCCTCTTTAGGCGTTTTGATGTTTCCCCATTATAGCCTGTCCACTACATCAAATCCAATCTCAGAGTAACTAATCTGAATTGGATTGCCGTTCAACCTGGAATTGCTGTTTTAAATTGAATTATGTCCTTTTTAAAATGTTAATATTTAATCTGAATTGAATCAAGGCTGATTTGCACAGGCCTAGTAAATTTGGTAACCTTGGCTACCAAAGCTTGTTCACCATACTAACAGGGGTGGGATTCAAAAATTTCAGCAATGGGTTTGCTGCCCAGTTGCTGGGTGGGCGTGGCCATGGTGGGTGTGGCCTAGTTGGCTTCCTGCACCACGGGGGGGTTGCCCTCCATGGGGTCCAGAGGCTTTCCATGAGTCTCTGGGAGGGCGAAAATGGCCTCCCCGGGCTCCGGAGACTCTTTGGAAAC
>JANHFL010008699.1:139187-160016 GCA_032468155.1 Oxyrhabdium leporinum
GACATGACTCTAAGTGGTTTACAAATTGAAAACACACACACACACACACACACAAACCCAGTACAAACACAAACAAAAAATAATCAGAGAAATCATTAAAAACATTTAAAAAGCAAAAATGTTTTAAACCACAAAAAAACACAATATTGGGAGAGTTCCATTTATTTTCCTAGAAATACAACCATTTCATTAACATTACTGGATCCCCAGGCCAGGTGACAAAGCTATTTCTTCAAACTCTTCTAGAAAATCAATATGGTTAAAGAGAGGGACTAGAGCAGAAAAGGCTTTCCTCCTGAGTCCTGCCAGATGACTTTCCTTTATAGACAGGACTCCCTTCCAAAATGACATTTCTTTTCCTCCAGATTTGATGGCATTGGTAGATATGATGTGGGATAAGGCATTCCCTCAAATAACCTGGTCCTATGCCTCACAGGGCTTTATGGGTCATCACCAACACCTTGAATTGAACTGGTATCTAATGCAACTCCTGGAGCAGAGGCATAAAATCTAGATTATGGTGTCAAACTCACGGCTGTCACATGATGTTTCGTGACCTTTTCCCATTCACAGAGCTGGGGTGGGTGTGTCCTGCATGTGACGCATCCAGCATGTGGGCTGCCAGTTTGACACCCCTGATCTAGATGCATACATAACTCCCCAAACAACCACATTTTGCTCTTCAAGGGCAGCCCCATGTAGAACACATTGCAGTAATCATACAGGAGGTAACCAGGATTTAGTGACTGAGCATAAGACCTCCTTCACGAAAGGTGCAACTGGCACACAACTCAAAATTGTGTAAAGGCACTCCTAGTCACAACTGCCATCCACTCTTTAAATGAGTTGGACCCCCAGATTGAGCATCAGGAAAGCCACCCAATCCAGAAAGAAAGATTGTAAATTGTCACAAATAGTTCCCAAACCCAAAGCTACTCAATCTTGCCATTGAGTTGAAACCTGTGGTTTTCCATCAAAACTCCCATATCCTCCATGCAGTAAGATAAGACACCAGCCATGTCACTTATTTAACCAGTGGTGGAGATACAAAACTGGGTCAGCATATTTATAATATCTCACCCCATGGCTATGGACAATTTCCCCCAGCAGCTTCATGCTGATGTTAAACAGAAGCAGAGAAAATACTAATAAAATCCAATGAATTAAGATCACTTATTCTGATGACATACTACACACACACACACACACACACAAGGCCTCTGTTCACTAGCTTGAGGGAAATCAGCCCTAAACTATCTCTGATATTGGGAACTGTTTTGTGGTTTTGAACTGTTGGAAATCTCTTGCAGTTTCCTTTCATTTTTTTACACTTTTCCCTCTCCCCTTATCTTCATATTTCACAGGATTTAATACTGGGGTTTTTATCCTCCCTTTCCTCCTTCCACTCAGTAAACTTGGTTCCATAAAAAGGATGGTCATGTTTTTCCCAGATTTTTCCTAGACTGGTGAGAAGCAGCCATTTTTCTTTCTGCCTGATGTACTCTAGTTTTCTCCTCAGCACTTACTTTCCCTTGCTTGCTCTTTCCTGACACCTCAGTTTTGTCAACATCCAGCTTCATCCCTTACACATCCAACTTCGGTGGTATGTTTTTTTTAGTTGGAGCTGGGACCATCATCAGCTATCCCAACTATATGCTAAAAATGTGCTCCCTCACAGATAAGTAGAACATATATATAACATGTATATAAATGTAAAAATAAAATAAAAAAAATAAAAAAAATAAAAAACTTATATATGCTGCAATGAAAATCTCCTTATTAAAATTCCAAGATAGACATCAACACCTTTATATAATCCGTGAGAGAACTTCATCAAGCTTTTCATTGTTTTCCATAGAGACTTGGCAACTGCAAAAAACCTAGGCTGGACCAATTCCTCCCTGCATATTTTTCAGACTGAGGTAAAAAATCAGCATGAGAACCAAGCAAGAGAATATGATAATAAATTGTGGACTCTTCTACCTGTGAGCATTCAGCATTAAATTTTAAACTACATTTTAAAGTCTAATACTAAAGGCTATAATGCCTCACAGTGCATTCCTATACATGCCTGTTCAAAGTAAATGCCATTGAGTTAAACGACACTAACTTCTCTATAAATAGATATAAGAATGCAGCCTCTACTGATTTTTCCAGACTATATCCTCATGTTAACCACAGATGCAAAAGTGCCATTCATAATAAGCATATTTTAAGTAAATAAAAAAAATAGCTTCCAGCAAACTGGGAGGATAAAAGGTTTGAAGGTCTTTTTTTTCCCAAAGACATGACCAGACATACCAATTTCTCCTTATGGATTAAAATTCTCAAAACAGAAATGGTTCCATAGGAATGCTGTCAATGGTTTCCCCGCCCTTCCACATATTTATGTTGTTTATACCCTAGGCCCATCATCAATTCCTTTCAGGTGATACACATGAAAAATATTCCCTTGGAACAAAATTGTGCATAATTAGTCAACTTTGGAGTAGTCATCCACACTTGTGTAGGGAATTTATTTTGTACACAGAGGGTCTACTGAAGAAGGCAAAGGATGTCTAAGTTGCCTAGGATAAGTGTTTGGGATCAGAGGAAAGACAATGTCATGTAGGAAGAAGGTTTATTTCATGGTTAGAGTTACAAGTTAGAGAATGACTGAAGAGGAAGTGCTACAAAACTGGCAATATAAAACAAAGTATATTTGGCTCTAGATACTGTTTTAGCATCTACAGGAGGAGCTGCTGCAATTCTTCTGAAATCCATTTATTCCCTATTGGCCTCCAAAGTTAAATGAGGTTCTGGTATTTCTTTAGAAGAGGAGATGCGTATGGTGGAAAATGACTTTTACTTCCTTAAGATTTCCTATTTATAACCTGCTGGTAATTCATTAAGACCTGCCGCTATATACATTTCCCAACAGCCCAATTCTCGGTGGAAAGAATAGATTCACAAGAGGATCAAGGAGATATTTTCTTGCAAGAAGCTTCAAATGGAAGTGAATAATAGCATGGGCGGAGAAATCCAAAGATTTCTCAGGTGGTTACTAAGCTCTCTTTAAAATGTACAAATACTTGTCAATATTTCAGAAATTGGACTGCAAATCTGTGCTTACAAAATACATTCATCTTTGCCCAACAGAACTTGTGACTGAATTTTTAATTAAAATAAAATTTAGCTCTTTGAAAATGAGTGGCTACTCATTAGGCTCCCCATTGTCATTTGAAATGTGAAAGAATAAGATTCCTACTTGTCTCCCCCCAAAAACCTTCTTTATTAAGGAAACAGTCAGATTTTTTTTCCTAATTAAAAGTCATAATTACATTTTTTTTATTAGATTGGAGCTAACAATAATATAGATTTGTTATCAGATTGCTGCATTCCCTACCAAAAAAATCAGAGCATGACAAATTTAACTTTCACTAACTCAGAAATTTTAGTCATTAAGATAAGAGCAGAAGGTACTAAAAACCAATTCATGCCTTACAATCTACACAGATTTACATATATTTGACAGCTTCTTTGTAGAAAGCACAAACATGCCATAAACATTTCCCATAAGTCTACCACAAATGAAGATTGTGCTTTTTTAAAGAATCATGCTAATTTAAAAGGAAAATGTCAAAATCATCATGAATGAATCTTTTCTTGCCCCCAATTTTTGATGGCCTTTTATTCTGAATAAAATTAAGCTTCTGATCAAATGCCATTCATACATAAACTAGATAATGTTATCTTCATTCTAGAATCATAAAATTGCTTGAAGTTTGGGTTACTTATTGATTGCAAGTTGGGGTTGGAGTTGCTCTTTGTCGGTTCTAGTTAGTAATTAACTAGTATATGTTTGTGTGTGTGTATTTGTGTGTGTGTGTGTGTATATGCATGTATGTATATGTGTGTGTGTGTGTGTGTGTGTGTGTGTGTATATTACTCTATTATATTCTGATAAATGTATCAATAAGTGGCTCCATTTCACAAAAAAATGAGGAACTAGGACTCTTTACAGAATGATCTATTAGATTTAGGTTTTCATTAGTCAATGGAGAACTAAGGCAGAGGATATTGGATACAGAAACTCAGCAAATCCAATTGAGTGTGCCAATAGGAGCTTATTTAATTGTTCAACCCTTTAAATTAAAACAGGGCAGATACATTAACCTATCCATATATAGGCAGCAGGATCTAACATATTTCCCACTGTTCTTTTGGAATGGAATTTTGAGAAACCTGCTTACAATGATGGATTATGTTTATTTGAAATAGGTAGTACAGAAGCTGCTGCTCATTTTCTTCTACCATCCTTTTTGGGGGGATTCACATACATATAAAATTGCTAAGAATAAATCACCAAGGGCAACTATACTTGTTTTCCTGACAGTATTTCTTGTCTAATCAAAGCAACAGAATCTCATTTATTTATTGTCTCTAAATACTGCTATATTACCTACAATGTCTGAAAGAAGTTACTTGCCTAATTGTTTGCAAGTTGATAGAAGCTGAACCTCTGTATTTTATATTTACTTGATATTATAATACACATGCACACACACCATCTTCAGAAAGCATTTGCTTTCAAAGCCATGCAAATGTTTTACCAGAACTTCCAAACTTCCTAGATGCCTCCTCAGTCTTAGGCAAGCTTGCACTGTAGAACCTCTGGAATAGACCAATTTTTAGATGTTGCCAGAGACCTCTCATAGGTTCCTCTATTCCATAGAAAATTATTCTAGCAAACTTGTTGGTTTATGATTAGAAAGAAGGTGAAAATTTGTGTTGAAAACTTACTTAGTTTCAAGCACTTTTTCTCTGCCCTTCAGTGCTACTTCTGTTCACTATCTATCCACCAAGCCTGCATTAACCAATTTAATTACAACTTATGACAGCGTACTGACCATTACCCTAATTATTAAAATGCCACTGTATATATGCAATAAATGATGGAAATAATAAAACACACAAGCAATCCCCTCCATATGCTCACAAATCCCATGTCTTACAAGTTCTGAAATGTTGCACACATGATCTGGGAAGCTCCTTTACCTGAGTTTTTCGAAATGAGTAGAGCTGTAAATAAATTAATCCAAATTAATTGGTAGTCCTATTCAGACCTTCAAGCTAAACATATAGAATTCTCAAATATAGCAGATATATGGAGGCACTGAGATTTTGACATTCAAAGTCTATTGTAGCCTACCAGTGCCTAAACATAGCCCTAAAGCTTCTCTCAGTTGAAGTTAATTGTGTTTTCAATCCTTAGAAAAGATGTATAAAAAATCAGTGAGTCTTTATTTTACCTCCCCTCAACCTTATTGTCTCCATCCATCCTTGAAACATCACAAAATTATGCCAGCCAATGATTGGCTGCCTCATTGCCCTTCTCTGCCCTATCTAGAAGGCCACCTGACCTTTTTCCAAAGTCACTGGCAGTAAAGCCTAAGCATTTTAGCATATTTTGAAAGTTGGCTGGACAGTGCTTGAATAAGGAGAACATTTTAACACTAGTACAGTGAAGGATGTTCCAGACCTTTCTTGTTCATAGGCTCAGGGTGAGCTGAAGGATACAGTCAAATCAAAAAGATGCTGCTAGTGCCATTTGTATTCTGGTTAAACTGCAAGCAGGAAAATATCTTACAACTATTGTTTTGTTCCTGATACATTAGAAATGATGCCTCATGGAAAACGAGGCCCAAGATTGAAATCTGGCTTTATTTAAATTTGTATTTATCTTCATCTGCAAAACCCCTACAGTAGTCTTGCAGAAGAAAAATGTAGAAAAGTATGCAGCTCAAAACAGATAATATGATAGTAACCTTAACTGCTATTATAAATACAGTGATGAGAAATATATAAGGTATCTTTTAAAAAATGAAGTTAAATGATAATTCTCAATGTAATAGTATCAGTGATCAGAAAAAAAATGTATTGTTCACAGATAGGGTCACCTCTAAATATTTGTGGGAAGTCACTTAATATTTTCTGACTTACCTCGGCCTTTTGAGAGTTTCAGTTGGCATATTAATTTAGCACATCTCATTCTTCTTCATACTACTTCTTAAATTATGGTAATGCATCACCTTTCCAATATGCCTGAAGAAAATCAGGTTATGCTGAACCTTTTTAAAAAAAAATAAAATCTCCCCCCCCCCCTGTTCTTTATTCATTATCCATTTCTGCCCTTTTAAGATTTTATGCGTCTTTTTTTAAAATACCTGTGATTAAGTCTGAAACAAACCAAGGACATAAATATGAATCATGTTCTTCCTTTTTGTTTCAATAAGCTAGCAGAGTTTTTCCTTTGCCTTCTAAGTTATACTGTTATCTCATCTAAAACCAGTGTTTCTTAAAAGGCCCTTAGTAATTACATTTTTTATTTTTTAAAAAAATGGGTTTATAAAGGATCCCTTTGAAACATTTCAAACCCATTGCCTCATTGATTATTTATTTATTAGATTTTTTTTATCCCACTTTTATTACTTTATAAGTAACACAAAGCGGCAAACATACATAATACTCCTTCTTCCTCCTGTTTTCCCCAAAACGCTAATTGTGAGGGGATTTGGATTAAGAGGGAATGATTGACCCAACTGTTTTTTATGCCTAAAGTGGGACTAGAACTCATAGATTCCTGGTTTCTAGGCCAGCACCTTAACCTTATTCCAAATTGACTCTCATTATTTTAACATCAGTGTATTAGTTATTGTACACAATCATTTTCAATGCCCATGTACTGTGTTGATATAATAATACCATTTTACCAATCAAAATAAACCAATCATATACCCAATAATTGAATAAACTGAGGAAGGTCCTTAGAGTTTTTGTGACCACATATTTACATATTTAAAATACTGTGTTTCTCAATATCAGTTCAGGCTATAGACTTACATAAGCTCATCCCTTCTTTTATACATTTAGCCTGGTCCAGGAGATTCCAGTCTTGGATCAATGATTATAATATAATCCTATACATTATAGGATTATTCGGCTAATGGGTCTGCTAACCCTAACAGGATTCTATTCATTCAGATTTCCAGTGGAGTTGCATGAATCATATGATTCTCCTCATTATTCTTCAATCTATTATTTAACCCAAATCATTTTTATTCTGTTCATGACCATATGTATGAATTCCGGGAAGTTCTTTTATTTAAAAAGTAAAATAACAGAGCATACAAAGTTCTTACTCATCTCTATCAGATAATTTGTCAAATGCAGCATATGGCAAGGCAGAGATGATAAAGGATATCAACAAATAATACCATTTGTTTCACAAAGTGGAAAAATATTAAATGCAACTTCAGTGGTTACATCAGACATGATATCTGGGGCTCCACTGGGTCAGGATTCAGGTACCACACCAAAATCAACCTTTCTGCTAGCTATATAATCCATCCATTGCTGGAAACGCATTGGCTGGTGTATGACTTAACATGGCATAAGTCTCCCATGAATTTTATTTTATTTTATTTATTGGGCATTACTGGGCAGGGGGAAAGGGAGAAAATACTAACCCCTAGTGTTTTTGGACTGTGCTGTGAGGGCACTTCATTTCTTATGACCTGTGCCAGGATTCCTATTCTACATGTACATACCATCCCAATCTGCCCATCAAAAACACTGATCTGGCACCATTATAGTCAATTAGCACATAGCAATAGCACTCAGACTTCTATATCACTCTATAGTGCTTTGTGGGCAGTTTACAGAGTCCATATATTGCCCTCAACAATCTGAGTCCTCATTTTACTGACATCAGAAGGATGGAAGGCTGAGTCAACCTTGAACCCATCAGCATCAAACTCCAGACTATGGGCAGAGTTAGCCTGCAATACTTCATTCTAAACACTGCACCACTAGGGCTCCTACAACTATCCAACTATCTCCTATAAGAGATAATTGTATTATCTCTTATGCAAAGTTCCATTAAAATGAGAGCAGAAATGGATGGACTGGGAGGCTCAATACCCAATCTGAAAAGGGGGAAGAAACCATGTACAGGATCTGTTTAAGTGGATAACTGAAGTCTGTGAGAACCTTCCAGTTTTGGTGATTTTTATCCCTAGTTCTTCATTTATTCAGAGGATAACTGGTCCTCTTCTGCTAAGATGACAAGGGGTGGGTTTTCCCCCTCAGGTCTGTCTTTCTGCCCAAGCTCTTTGTTGTTGCACTACACAAACAATAAACATCCTTCCTTTGCACTGGGATAGGGTCATAGCTGTAGCACTGTTATCAATTAGAGAAAGAGCACAGATGTTGCTTTTAAAGTTATATATCTCAGAAAGAGAGGTAATATCAGTTAATCACAACTGGAAATAATACACAAGAATTCAAAGCCAGTTTTAAAAGTAGGGCCTAGAAAACTGTCCCCTTGGTGGGATGGATCTATGAGTTTTACTTTCAGCCCAGGCCCCAGATGTAATCTTTAAGTCAAATTCTTTCCATCTCAGTGATAAAAGGCACTTCTAACTTTTTGATATGTTGTCTTTATCTACTGAATTGCACTGAATGTAGATACAATTTTTCTGCCTTTTACTCCATTTACACATAATACATCTGTCATTTGACATGTTACGTGTGTGCAATTTGTCTTATGCTGCGTAAGTCAGGGCCTTGTTTTATATATGTAATATACTCAATTGGCTTTTCACCTTTCTTTTCAACTGAATGCTCAAGACACTTTAGCATATTTGTTTACCATAATAATATGATTAGCAGCAAGGTGGAGTACTGGCCTAGTATATAAGGAAAGAAGGCATAATCTCAACAAAATTATTCCACTATTATGGGACAATTAGTATTAAGTGAAAATGCTTAACAAATATCTTTCCACTATGCTATTGTATATAGGCATTCAGTATTTTCTTAAGAAGATTGTAGTTTATTTTTATTTTATTTTGTAATTCTAAAAATATTTAGCTGAAAAACATGAACATGAATATGCCTCTAAAAATGTGGCTGGTTCTCCAGATATTAATGCCTAGGCTAGCATAGGCGGACAATAGTATATTATACTGCAATATAGAATCACTTTTTTGTGATATGGGCATCTATACAAATTTGATTAATAAATAATAAATACATTTGTGCCCATTCTTGGCTCTAGTTATGAAGATACATGACACATGGAGTCATGTATTATCCAGGAAACTTCCAGAATTGTGCCCATTTATGCCTTCTACCTATTTAGAAGTTGGAAATATATAGAACATAGAATATAAAATAACCGAGTTGGAAGGGTCCTTGGAGGTCTTCTAGTTCACAGACATCCTACCTTGAGCAGGAGATCCTTTACCATTTCAGACAAATAGCTGTCCAGTCTCTTTTTAAAAGCCTCAGGATGAAGCATCCACAACTTCTGAAGGCAAGCCTGGTTAATTGTTCTCACTGTTAGGAAATTTCTTAGTTTTAAGTTGCTTTTCTCCTTGTTTAGAAAAGGCTTTTACTTTTGCTGTACACTGAAATATTGATGTGCTCAGTTTCAAATCTATTTGAAAAGTGAATGGATTCTCCTCCTGAGCTGTGAGACAGATCATTAGATTAGAACCCTGACTTATTTTTGTTGTAAGGGCAAATGGAAATCTTGGTATTTCTTTCACGTAATGGCCTGAAAGACAGTGGAGGCTCCTTATAGAAGGATGAGTGCTACACTGATTCATTGATTCAGATTCTCTTTGTCCTTATGCGCATCCATGCTACTTCATACTGTACTATGTTTTGCATGAATGATGATCTTCAGCACAAATGATGAAAGTTGTGGGAGAAAAGAGGAATGGAGTGAAGTCCTCTTTTGCCAACAGGAGCATCTTGGAATCTAGGCTCTTTTTGACGGAATTCTAGCTCTAAACAAACTTATTTCCTGGTGCCCAGTTTGTAATATTTAGCTCAAGCTATCTAAAATCCAAAACAATTTAGTTGCAATGAATACATTATTAGCAGTGATTCAGTTTTAGCAAGGGTATCCTGCTTAAAGGGTTAAGATTATAGTCACAGTCATGTAAAGAATCTCTGCCCTTTTTTTTTAACCAAAAAGGTAGAGTTTTGATCTCATGATTATAGTTATCCTTGTGCTTTTTTAAAAACCTCCTTGCAGACTGAGTCTATAATAATTCACTGCGGCCAACTCGCCATAGCCAACTTCCCACGGGCAACTTGTTGTGGCCAACTCGCCGTAGGACAATTTGCCATAGGACAAAAATTACACTAATATCAAAGATAGTGGAATAGAATAATTAAAGGATGAAAAAGGAGGGACAGAATGAATGTGAATGACAAAAATTAATTTTTTTTTTATTTATTTTAAATAATTAAATTGAATTGTTAAATTGTCCCTGAGCAAGTTGTCCCATGGTGAGTTGGCTGTGGCGAGTTCTCCTATTCCAATGTAGACCATCCTGGACTTTAGGGATCATAATAGATCCAGATAATGTCTAATATTTCTATAGTTCAAATTAAATTATTCACATTTTTGGTTCTCAAAGTGTCCACTTGGAAAAAAATATAGTCTTAAAATAAATGTGTTTTGTTATAATTGCTTTCAGAGTTACAGTGAGTGTTGTGAATATATCCTTCTCTGGAATGTACTTCATTTTTTATTACGTATTTATTTTTCAAATTTATATAGCCACCCCTCTAACAAAACAAGTGATTCTGGTTGGCATACAACAAATTATAAATCTCGGTGTCATTTAAAGAGCTTCCTTTTATTGAAAATGTGGTACACATTACCATAAGAGATGAGTACAGCCCACAGGTAAAAAGTGACACATGGAAATAATATTATGGAAATGCCTTTGATATTTTGATACCAAGTTGCAACTAAAATAGATTTGAAAATTGATTTGCCACCTGTGAATTTGATTGTATACAAAAAGTAATCTCCATTTCAAATATTCATAAGTTACCATACCGCAACATAAGTCACAATTTGACAAAATTGCAATGAGCATTGTGTTCTCTCTTTTTTTATCTCCTTTGTGAGGTAGTTTAATGAGAATAAACAGCTCTAATTTCTGCCTGTACATTCCACTGGCATTGTTCTCTTTATAACAAAGGAAGAATAAAAGAAATAAAAGAAGCAGAGAAGGCACTGCATAAATTTGAATGTTCTTAAGAAGAAGATTATTTCATCGATGAGGCAGTAAAATGTTCAAATAAAGGCTGTGATAATTATACAGGAGTCAAAAATGAAGACAAAGGTAACATTTTCTCCTCTTGGCAACTTGAGTAAATTTAAGATATGCAGTTTTAGTACAAAACATAAGCACTATTTGCATAGGTTTATATTTGCCTACTTCAAGGATGTAAAATTCCTCTCCTAGTCCTACGGAGGATGCAACTGTAAGGCTTTCATTTTGATTGTCAGTGGTCCAGATCTTGAGCAAGAGCTGTCTGCTGCTCATTCATACAGTAGAACATTTCATTCTGAAATTCTTTGCCAATATATATTTAGATTTTTCACTCCATTATTATGGAAATCAAGAGCCAGAGTAACTTTCAGTAACTATTGCTCTGAGGTAGTTGGATGCCAAACAGGGAACAGGGCAATTCTGTCTGCTGTAGAAGGTTCTGATGTCACAGTCTCCACACCATACTTTAACCTAATGGGTTAAAGTATGGGAGAAACAGGCTTTATGTCTTTTTTGTTTGGCTCAAATAATTTTTAAAACGTTTTGCTTCTTTAACACCAACTCCTCCTTTCAAACACATAAAAGAAAGAAATCTACATAGATTAAATACCATTCTGGCAGTAACATCACAGATGGGATGAATGATCAGATCCAAAATGGTCCTCTCACTATCAGCAGTAAAGAAGCAAGACAACTTTATGGGGTAATTCCAGACAGATATCCTTGAAAATAATATTTGTTTGCTTCATGCTTGGACCAATCTGTTTTAATTATGCTTAACCACATCTAATATAATGCACAACTGGAAACAGCTAGGTTGATTTCAAGACATTTTGAGTTTGAAATGCTTTGTACTTCTTGTTATGATAATGAGTGAGTTCAGTAAATTAATTCAACCCATAAAATTATGTATACCTTAAGGCTTTTGTACCTCTTCTGTTTCAGCTGATTCTACTTTAGTACTTCCAGGAATTCTGGAAATTCTGGTTAAAGCAGAAATATTGGCTTTGTATTTCCTTTTTTCCCTTAAATTGGATTTCAAGATTTTAATTCAGGATCATCTATAATATCAGTCACTGGTTTCAAAATGGTGGGCACAACTCAACAATTGAAGTCTCACCCCTTTTTTACTTGTGTGCAATGCAGGGGTAAGGCTTTGATCATATGAATGTGTCCATCATTTTGAGACCAGTGATTGTTGCTACTGATGCCACTGCAACACTCTTCAATCTTGATGATGTTAGGAAATCCCAGATACTTCCAGTTCTGGGTCAAGCCAGCTAGGCTCTTGATCAGAAGTTCATAGACTTGATGTGAATGATTTTTGAATCTCTCTTCCTCCATTTAAGCCATGTGCCAGCCAAAAGAGAAAGCCTTCTGTTTCTTTGGAAGCTTTCTGTTTCCAGAAATGCCTCCTCATTCTCCAATTCATTTAAAGCACAATGATTAATAACACTAGTTTATTTAGTTTACAAAATACAATCTCACAATGACTTGGGACATCACACAGGGCAACAATAAATCTGAATAAAAGTTAAATGATAGTATCTCTTAAAAAAAAGAAATTATGAAAGTTTACAAATCAAAGATAAAAACCAATGCATACTAAGGAAAAATATAAAAAGTAAAGAAAATAAGTGAAAAGAAAATTTAGAAATTTAGAAAAGAAACACAGGTAGAAAAGAAAAGATATGTAAAAGATGACTCCCTCCTCTCTATAAACAATTTGGCAAACTTTAACCCGTTCTCTATTTTCTCATTTTAAAAAAAACCTCTTCCCATATCTAATCCTTTATCAATAGTGAAATTACAAATATTTCAGTCCTAATCACCAAAGGTTATTAAGATCCACCAGAAATATTAAAATATATATCTTAATGTTTATTCAAAATTCACTTTTATAATCCAAATTTATCATTTTCTCTAAGAAATAAAGAAGAAATTTCTTCCTACTTTTAAACAAATTATTAAATCCTTGCCATCTTGGTCAAAAAGAAATCCTATTACACCTACCAGAATGAATGTATGTGTATATGTATATGATGTATACCCTTATAAAACAGATTTACTTTATAAATCTCGTTTTCATTTCATTTTAAAAACTTTGCTCCTTAGCAAAGTCATGTCCCACAAGTTAAATTTCCTATCATTTTCTCTTTGGCTCCTTAAAAGAGCATCTTAAGCAATTCCTCTTTTTCTCTTCTCAGAGCATTTCCTTGGTTCCAAAGATTCCTTTTGAAAGTCCAAGGTAAAGCTTTCACTTTTCTGATTTATTATTTGTATGGCCCCCTTTAATCATTAAAACATCAACTGGTTTCACTTGTAGAGCTGTGTTGATTTTATTTTCCATATCATTCTTATATTCTGCCATGTTTGAAATCCATTTTCAGATCAACAATATCTTTTCCAATATCACTTTCCTAATTGAGCATTTTTTACACTCCAAAACTACATTCAAGTCAATCTCTATCTTTTTATCCAATAAAATTGGTTGTTTTTTCTATATCCTTTGCTGTAGTCTCACACAATCTTTTAAGTAACTTCTATGTAAATTGTTCCCAAACAGCCTTAATTTCTTCTGTAGCCAAACATGGTATTAATGTGTCTTGTCTCCTTTAAGAGTAATCCTTTGGTTTTTTTTAGGTTCGTTGTCATCACCCTTCAAGTTTCCTCTGTTTATTTTCCAGTCAGCAAAATGTTTCAGGTGGAGTATCTATGATTAATTTCAAAGACTGCATATACTATTTTATAAATTTTTGAACTCCCCACAGGAAATATTCTTTCCAGTCTATCTACCTCCCTAACTTTCCAAAATCAGTGTTATAGTTCCATTTCTGCTGTTTTCCAAAAAATAAAGCTTCTCTTTTTAATCCTTAAATTTACTCAGAGCTACTTCATCCAGGGTGGAAGGAAAATCACCCAGTTTTTTTGACTTTTGAAAAGTTCTTGACTTCAAAGAAATCAGTAATAAGCAGTTCCCTAGAATAATTAAGATGAGTGCAATGTCTGTGTGAAAGGCACTGAGTGTGGTTTTGGCAAACCCCTCAAACCATTCTGGAGAAACTTGGTTTGCAATCTCTTCTCAGGGAGAATATAGATCCAAACATAGGTAATCCTTGTTGTCTTAGTTTGAAGAAGAGTTCCAAGGTCCTATTTTGGCCACATTCATTGGCTCCACAAAAAAACAGTGCTGTGCTCAATCCATCATGATGTCCCAAGAGTCCAATAAACTAGAAGATATCTTTGGAAGATCTTGCAAAGGGGACAAGCAATGTTGATCTGATTCTAAGAATCACCTTGGTTTGTGGACAGACCTTTTGATCACTGAATCCAATTCAAACTTAATTTTATTAATATATTTAGTAGTTTTGAATGCTACCAAACCTAGAGAGACTCATCGCTTACACAAGGACACCAAGCAAAACACCCCTGATTAATTACATGACTTACAAGAAACAATATATAGTAAAAAAAATGACAATGGTAGCAATAACAAAATATTGACCATATACAAAATATGCACTCAATAAACATCTGCAATGCAATTACAGTAAAATAAATGCCTACTTAATTATAGTCCCATAACCAGACATAAATAATCTTACAGAATATCAAAGATATTTTAAGCCTTTACTGCTTTCTGGAAGGCTTGTGCTGTGATGTCAATCTAATATTCATCAATACAGGTGTGACATTATTATAAGTAATGTGGATTATTTATGTTTTTGGAAAAAGGGAAAATCTATTGTCATTTCATGTTTTTATTTCCTCTTGTTGCAATGTATTATTTCAGCAATTCATGTCACTTGCTTTGATAAAACTGACCTTTCAGGACCTACAGTTAAAATGACCAAAATACAAACTATTGGGAGTATTGAAAATGTCTTACTTAAATATTTAGTTGATTTGCTTTTCTTTTAAAATGTTCATATGGCTTAGGGTTGTTGTGTATCTATGCAATAATAATAATAATAATAATAATCTATGCCTAGTTGTTACTTATTTTCATTTTTAACCAATTCTTTTTGTGTGTTTTATTCCAATATTGATCCAAATTATATAATCTAATTTAGACTAGTACCTATTTTGGTTCTTTCCAGGGATATTTTACTATACTATATCTGGGGATTACGAGAATTGTAGTGCAACATACCCAAAGGTTGAAGAAAAAAAATGGCTGAGCTCTGCTTTATGTCCTACAGAGAGGGAGATTTATGTGTGTCAGTGTTAAATGTAAAATGCAGCCATTTGGAATGGCCCAAATCAGCCAACCAGTCATGCTTCCTTTCAGCGTACATCTATACAACCACTCTTTATTATCCGAAGGACTACAGGAGAAAGGAGGGTGTTCAGTTCTCACGTTGATGTATTTACTGGGATATAAAATCAAGAATGTTTAGACACTAAGCGCATGGGGTAGCATACAATTATGATGATAATATGATAATATGACCAGCCTAATCAGAATAGAATAGAATAGAATAGAATAGAATAGAATAGAATAGAATAGAATAAGCTGGAAAGGACCTTGGAGGTCTTCTAGTCCAGCTCAAGCAGGAGAACCTTTACTGTTTCAGATAAGTGACTGTCTAGACACTTCTTAAAAACATCTAGTGAAGGAGCAACTATGATATGATCAGCCTGATCATAATATGATAATATGACCAGATGTGCTTATAAAATAATTTGAAAGAGGCACTTTGGAATACCTGAGAGCTTCAGTGTAGAACCTCTTTAAAGCATTTGGCTTTTTTAGGACCTCTGTAGAAAAAGCTCTAACATTGGGAAAAGTGGAAGGAAAGAGAAGAAGTGGACAACCAGCTGAAAGGTGAATGGACTTAGTTACATTGAGTGATGTGTGCACTATGAGAAGATCTGAAAAATCAGAGCATTATGGAGGAAATCTATCTGGATGGTCATTAAGGATTGATACTATTGATGCCACATAATCAATTAAGCAATCCCTTAAAAGTGCTTTCAAGATGTTCTGCATTCATGTTCCCTGCACTCTTATGAATCACTTCAAAGCAAATAACTTCACAGTACACACGTCCCTGATACATAGCATTAAATGCAGCTTGGACATGCTGCTAAATTTAGGAGTATACTCCATCTGTGACCTTACTTTTCTGTACTCCCCCAACAACACATTTCACACATGTCAACAATAATCACCATCTTTTGCTTGCTAACAGCAAAGAGTTGGTAATCTCAGTCCTACCAGGCAGGTATTTCCTTCACAACAGACCTTCAAATTAGCATTGACATGGCACTTTTATTAGAAAGCCAATTAATCTTGAAAAAAAATAAGGAACAAAAAACTATCCATCTGGAACTTCAAAGCTTCTCCCTGGATGATTTAAGAATGGAATATTCTCACTTCAAAAATGAAGAAGAACCTTTCTTCTAAAATCACATATGCACACACACACACACATAGAGCTGAATAATGAATATTAGATTTAGACAAGAGAAAGCCTGATTTAAATCATTATAATCATTTAGGATTATCAACTATACACTGGTCACTGATCAGTGGCCTAAAACAGCAAATTCATTTGTAAATATTACTAGGTTGTAATGCTAATGCCTTTCTGCAACATGGAACATTAAAACTGTTGGTTACATTAGTTTAAATAAAGATCTTACAACCATTGATTATTTGCCAAATAATGTTGGAATGCCCATTATTTTTCAGCATTGGTTCTTGGCTGCTAAAACATGGTTGTCTTTATCTTATTTGTGTGTGTGTGTGTGTGTGTGCGTGCGCATGCGCGCACGCAAGTGCTTCTATATACATGTATATGTTTTATTGGCTTCTTTCTATTTTTATTTCATTTTACTTTTTTTTCTTTTATCTGCTTTTTTCTTTTTCTTTTATCAGAATAGCATAACAGTTCTGGATTTTGAAATAAACCCGTCATATGTATTCACAAGGATATTGTCATCTCTAATGGCCTTTGAAATAAACAGCCATAGGAAAAAAGAACTATTTATAGCACTTAGAGTAATTTACAGTGTTTAATTAAAGGAACTCCTATTAATTCACTATGTATGTAAGGCTGAACTTTATGTTTCATTGTTCTAGAAATATATGTACTTACACCAGAATCACATTGGTCTAGGGTCTAGGTTTGACCCTAGAAGGAGAAGATATATTCAATAACACTGATATTGACACATATATTCAACAACACTGATATTGACACAACTACACTGATATGTAGACAAGTGGCCTTGCTGAAGAAGAAAGAGGGTTAGTTGTTATTTGTTGCTCCTAATTGGAAGCAAAATATGAATAGAACAATATAAATTCCTAACAACAAAGAACACACACACAAACACACCAATATCTTGGGAGGTATAAAGACTGAAACAGAAGCTGGGCAGTCTTGTGTCAGGGCTATTGTAACTTCCTGGCATATCTTGAAGTTAACAGGTGGCTAAATTTTCAACCTATCTCCTAAAAAATATCTTCTTTACAAAAATTAATACTTAAATATAAGATTCTTAGGCTAGTTCTATTATGTGTTTGAATGATGTTTAATGCAATCAACCCAAGAAACAAAATTTTGTGCATTCACACTGAAATATTAATAAACATTTTGTAGTAGGCCCAAATCAAATGTGTTAGTTCCATTATGTTGTACAATCTAACAAAAAGAGTATATTTTTACCATACATACCAAAGGACTAATAGACTGCTAATAGCTGCATCAATGGAAGAAATTTGTTGGTAAATCTATTTCTTCATTATGAATCCCCCTATTGGAGGGCTGTCAAACTCCCAGCCTGTGGGCCAGATGCGTCACACGCTGGCCATGCCCACACCTGGTTTAGCAAAGGGGAAAAAAGTCCCAATACACCATGTGATGCTGCTGTGACAATGTGAGTTTGACACCCCTGCCCTATTGTATTTTCTCTTCTTCCCCAACTGCTGCTGTGCTTTTAAAGCAAAACCGAAAAGGCTTCATCACTTCTAATAAGCTAAATTCTGTGAGTCTTCTATCATAAATATAAATGCAAACTGCAAGCTGATCCACTTTTCTGGCAAATAGTCATATATCTGAAAGAATAGAAGGCCACCCTGTAATGCAGTAACTTGGGAATGCCAGTCTTTCCTGAAAGAAATTACAGTATTTCATGCCAAATATCCTTTTTCCTCCAGAGGTTCTATTTGGAGAAAAGTAGTAATAGTACTTAAACTTATATACCATTCCAAAGTGCTTTACAGATCTCTCTAAGCAGTTTACAGAGTCAGCATATTGCCCCCTAATAATCTTGGTCCTCATTTTACTGACCTCGGTAGTAGGGAAGGCTGAGTAAACCTTGAGCTGGTCTGAATTTAGCTCCTGTCAGTGAGAACAGTCAGCTTGCAATACTGCTTTCTTGCCACTGTGCCACCATTGCTCTATTTCTTCATCCCTCAGGAATGGGCATTCTTATGTGTCATGAAAACCAAAAATATTGGAAATGAATGTACATATATATGGGCACGTGCATAAGGATTTTTAAATGTTTAAGGACAAAACTACAAAAGCTAATATGAATAACTAAACAAGCATAAATTAGGGGGTTTAAGGATGGATAAATTAATGATGGATGCAAATTTTAAATATCCATATTCAATATTTCTATCTGAAAAAATACATTTTTCAGGAATATTTATTAGGAGTTACTTTATTGATATAACTGAAAATTGAGATTATACACTGCATGAGTAAGACAATAATTAATTGAGTCAAAATTGTTTAGCTTGAAACTGAGTTAGCTTGTTAACCAATTTCCCAAATGACGCAAAAAAAAAAGTTACAATCTGGTTTTCCAGTATACTAAATCTCACAATGACTTTTGAATTAATTTATTTTATTATACTATTTTATATTGGGGCTGTGAAAAGCATTCACAGCCTCTTTCCAAAGCATTCTTTTCAAATAACAACAAAAGGGCTGCTTTTAATAGGCAACCAAGTGCTTAGTCACTTATTCTGGATTAGACAACTCTTTTCCTTTCCAAAATATCAGATTACAAACTTGACACCCCAAGTTTATACTCTAAGCAAATTTACATTATTAAAAATATTACACAGAGTGAAATATTGTCATCTTTTAACTGCCTACCGTGTGTCACACATTTGGAACTCCATAAGAAACACAGCAATGGATTTTTATCACTTTTCCGGTTCAATTCACAGTAGTTTCCGGGTGACAGAATGCCCAAGAAGTATGTTCTAAAGTTGGCTTGATGGAAAAAAGATTCAAATGCTAATTTTATTGTAATCCCCAGGAATTGTGCTAATTAATTAATTAGCAAACTTCAGGGCTTAATGAACCTCTGTGTGGGAAGTCTTTAATTCTGCACTGCACATCATAGAGTACTTTAATGTTGTGATTGCATAATCCCTTATTAGAGCAACAGTAACCAAAGTCTTGGGAGAGGATATACACAAAGAACCACCTCTGCAAACACAAGAGTGGTTGTGGAGAGAATAAAACTATGTGAAACCCTTGATTCGTGCAGAAAATGTTGCACTTTCTACCACCTCCGTACTTGTAACATCTCCAAATGTGTTGCCTAGAGAACAGTCATTGACCACCCACTTGGATATCCGGAATAAATTGTTTTTCCCAGAAAAATAGCAAAGACTTTTTTTAAAAAACCAACAGAATTAATAATTCACCATTCTCTTTTGTACTGAGTTAATGTTCACATCAATGTCCTTCCACTTGGAAGATCTGAATTAGCTTTGAAATGTAATGGAGCACTTGTAAACTTTTGATAAATACAAATATAGATTTGCTTTATCCCATTGTTGGCAGGCCAAAGACAGAATGGGGAACAGCCAGATATCTGCATCTGTCATGTAGAAAGAATTGAATCTAAATATCTGATATCAGTTTTTCAACGTCTGTTACATTCTATTCTCACATTAGCTTCAACTTTTTTGCTGTTTACAAGCCAGCATGGATTTGAAATCAACTCATTCAAGTAATTTTGTGAGGAATTTAAAAAAAAAGACAAAATCCATTTAAATGGGGAAAATTAGCATCTAATTCAAAACAAAAAAATAAATGAAATGGAAATGAAATAAAACTTACAGACACACACACTATTCCTTGTTAGTCACAGAGAATACAAAGAAAAGATTGAAACTCTGCATAGAATGCAGGGCTTGGCTGGCAAGTTTAAATGGAGTTGTTTCCTCAGCCTATTACTTTAATCTCCTTTGGTCCATGAAAAATGGAGAGCAAGGTTTGCTTGAGAAGAAACTGGGATGTGGGGAAAAACATTTGAAAACCAGAGCAAAACATTGAAGATAATTCTGAAAAAGAGTTTTAGAAAAAAGAATCTTGGTGATTGTGTGATGACTTGTCTCTTGCTGTTTTTATCTGCAATTTAGACCATTAACAGAAGAAACCAAATCAAGGGCATAAAAGGGGAAGAAGGGGAAGAAGTAAATGTGTTCTTTCACTAAGAGGATTGGAGTGAAAGTGTGGGATCTAAGTCCTCCTGACAGTTAGAAACAGAATCCAAACTATGACCTTTCCTGTCAGACTAAAGCATAGGTGGAAACTGGGAGTAGCTGAAATGATACTCTAAATTGCAGATAAAAAGTTAAATTGGCATGACTACAGGAATGCAATACATACATACATACATACATACATACATACATACATACATACATACATACATATATATATAT
>JANHFL010008699.1:170374-185865 GCA_032468155.1 Oxyrhabdium leporinum
ATTGCTTATAAGCTGTAAACCGCCCCGAGTCTTCGGAATGGGGCGGTATATAAATGTAAAAAAAAAATAAAATAAAAAAATAAAATAAACAAAACTAAAGAGACATAAACAATTATGTTTGCATGCCTATTTTTTTCATGCTTTTCCTTGTAGCCTTCAGGATTCCAGAAGCCATAAAATAGCTAGATCTTTTTTTTTAAGGGGGAGAGGATGGGAGATCCACCATGGAAACTACCTCTAAGACTTCACATAAATCCTCCTGAACAGTCTGAGACAATACTATTTCGGAGACTGCCTCTGTCCTTAACAATTTGTCTGAACTCTTCCTGGAGTCTTCATCCAATAAACATGGTAACCTTCAGTTATGGAAAACTGCTTTTTGAATATCCTCTGAAAGAATCATGCCTGCTCCACTAGATTTATGTGTTCTTAGTGTCAGGCTAAAATTCCCTTTGAACTTTAGGAGCTGTTTTCTTATTTAATTTCTTATTTAAGCCTGAAAACTTTATATATTGGTTATTATATATTGGGGGTTTTTTGTTGAATCTTTCCTGAGTTATATTTCATCATTTTTATTTTGTTGATTTAAAAGTTTTCTGCAACTTTGTAGTCCTCACAGTTTTTTAATAGGTATTTAAAAATATCTTCAAGATTGATATCAAGGATTGGCAATTTCTTCAGAAGAAAGTGGAATGCCTCAAACATAGCAATGACTAATTTTTAAAAAATGAAGCATGGTTCTCATGATCTTATAATAGGAGTCAAAAGATGACTCCATGTTTACTGGATATGAGTCAGCTCACCAAGCTGGAAGAATAAAACAAAGGAGACAGTTATGCATATAATATACACTTAACCTGTGATTTAATTTCTCTTTAATATCCACAAAGTTATTAATATAATTTTGGGAAAAGTAAGATTTAAAGACATGAATGTGATTTTGTGTATATGTTAACGATTTGGAACTTATCAATATATGAAAAACTGTAGATTTATCAAGCCTAGGAAGCATTTAGTCAAAAACAAAATGTTTGCAGTAGAGGTTTATAGATCTAGGTTGGCAAAGTCTTGGAATTATGGAATATGTTCATTTTCTGCTTTTCAATTATCAGACTGACTATAAAATGGAATGATTTAACAACACCATTTCAAGTAGTCATGTTTAATGTATTTAAAAGATGAGTGTTTTTGATAAATACGGTAATATGATTTTGTGCTTCCCTCTACCTTTTTCTTTTATATACTAAATCAGTACAAAAAATGCCTACAATTTTCATTATCTCAATCATTTGTAGCTTTTTCCTCAACAATATTTCAAAATTCCAGGGTTGATAGCGGTGAGCAAAACACACTGTTTAGTAAGTCTGGAGATGTGATGAAGGTTTGAATCTGCAAGATTTCTAATTTCATCTGCCAACTTGTCAAACAAACTAGTAGTATATAAATATGCTGCCATGTCCAACAGGATTGCCCTCCAGATGTGTAGATTTCAACTTCAAGAATTTTTCAACCAACATTGCTGAGAATTCTGTAAGTTTAAGTCTGCACATCAAAGAAAGAATCTCCTATATGGACCTAAGAATAGATGTAGATTAATTCCACCCCCCTCATTTGCTGCTCATGGTAAAAATCTTGGAGTAGGGGAGAGAACATTAAAAAAAAAGACAATCAATAAAATATGTTCTTTCCCTTCTGTTTTGCCAATGTGAGCCAAGCTTTAATACAGCAAATCACCCATGCCCTTGGCTCTCATTCTTTCCCTTGGTGTAGTTTTGGTCTCCTTCTTTAAAGGGCCCCTACAAAACTTTTATGATATTATTTATTATTATTTAGATATTTTCCTTATTAATCAGTTGTCAGATTATGTGTTATCAAGTTGGGGTTTTTTTTTACTTGAAAAGAGCCCATGCTCTTTTCCTGCTATCCCCCAAATATATATTTTTTTGGTTTCCCTATAGAATAATATGAATGGTGCTCTGCCTATTGTTTTTAAAATATGCTTATTGTATTAAAAAGAATCAAAAAGACATATTGCAGCAATAAAGATGACATCTCACCTTTAAAGGTAATTTAGTTCTGCTATCCTAACTACTTGTGGACCAAAAGGAAGCAAAACTGTTATACAATCCACGTCATATTTATCGGTTTCTTACTGCCAGTGCTTTGCCTAAGATTTTTTAACTCTTTTTCAGGAAAAACGGGCCAGGTTTTGAATGGAAACATACCATTTTGCAAGTTATTTCCTTGCAGTGGTTCTAGCTCTCAAAGGAAATTAGAATGGAGGCCTGAATGCGCACAATGCAGGTGATTCAAAACTAAAACAATACTTTCCCTTGCCTTTGCTTTAAATGACTTGATATACATATTTAACTCTGCTTAGATTGGGGTTGTCTTTAGTATTGGCAGCTGGATTTATTTTCTAGCAAGAATAAAGTTGTGATTAAAGAAAAAAAAAGGAGGCTCTTGTATCGTTTGCCAAGGTCCGCATTATATTTCTAAAACCTGAATAGATCTTCTCATAATGTACATGCAGAGAGGAACCAGTGCCGATAGCCTCTAATACTCTACAATTGTTAGAGCTACTAACCAAGAAATTATTCAAATGGTATTAAAGAACTCAGGCCTAAGACTTATACCTCTGCTTATGCTCATATCTATATTACAGCCTTTAGTGACAAAGGATTATGTATGTGTTTAGCATTTGTGATGAAAAGAGGAAAGAAGTAGAAATTAATTTTGAAGCTCTGACTGCTCCTATTGTGTATCACTGTATGCTTCTTTGGTAGGATTTTATAGAGCTGTTTATAACAATGATAATTCACAGAACATGCAATAAAAGCTTTGCATGTCTTTTTGATATATGCCCATATAGAACTGTGCATCCCTTTGATTGCATATTTACGTATACTTTATGCTCTCTTCCTACAATTTCATCAATGTTTATATCTTGTAGAAACCCCCAGCTAAATATAATTGCAGCCCTCTATATAATTAAAGATCAATAGGTTCTTGTCAATGGAACCTACATAACTTTAGAATTGATGACCTACTTTGGTGTCCTTGGAAATTGCTGAGAAATTGGAATGTTAGCTTATTCTCCTTTCTTCTGCAATTGTAGTGAAGGAGGCCATTTACAAACTTGATAGGCTAACAATAGAGCACTTACAGTGCCTATAATCAAGGATGCAGGTCTTTTGTTTCCTCTTGTAACCTGAGAACATTCCAGATCTTATCTCTCATTCCTGTGTAATGTTTTTTTTTTACTTCATTATATTGTGTACATACTCTATTTTTCTTTGATCAAATCCCTTATAAATTTTGTATGTTCCTGAGATGCTTGCTCTGGGCTCCCCCAAGTGTAAGAGATCATGGCTGTTAAATAAAAATGATCCTTTTCAGTTCTTGGGCATTTATTTAGTTAAGATTACACTAGATGTACTTGAATTATGCTGAAATTCCACAAGTTTATCAGTAAGTCAGAAGGCAACAGAATAGATGGTGCTATATTGCTGCATTATAACCCCCACAACAGCAGAAATTTCTGTTTTTAATCATTCCATTTCACTGCTAATGAACAAGAGTTCATATATAGTGACCGGACTGCAGGGCCATCTCAAGAGCATATAATGCACCTCCATAGGCTTCATACGATGGCACCACCTGCCACCAATGCAAATATCTGCACTTTTTAACTTATTTGGAAGGAGGACCAGCATTGGCACCCTAATTCAAGGCATTCAGCCTTAGTCTAACTCTGGTCATGCTGTACAGTTATGATAACTCTCACTATGCACAAGCAAACCTATTCAGTAGCTTTTGATGCCCAAATCTCCTCAGAAATGATGTTGGTCCAAACAGTTCATTAAAAAAATGGTCCTTTCAACTCAGGTCTGTTCACCAGCTTTGCTGCTTAGGACCAAGTTTTAACTCACTTGGCAAGAAATCTGTAGAACAGAATGGAACAGTTCAGGATACTCTTCAACTCACTGATCTCACTCACTCAAAATCTCTGTTAAAGGTCCATCTCCACTGTTATTTTGGAGGGCAAAAGGCTATTCAACAAGCACAACAAAGTTCTCCGTTCTGTGATGTCATGGAGGGGAGGGGAGGGGAGGGGAAGACAGGAAATTGATAATCTGTCCTGAAAACAAACAGACTTTTGCAGCCATGTGCACCCTTTGGGAGAAGGAGCAAGCTGTGGAAAATAGAAAGAAAAATAGAAGCATCTTCTTGCACCTCATTGTTCTTTAGGCAGTCCCTGTGAGTAATGTTGGGTAAGATGGTATCTTCTTTGCAAAGCACTAATTCCTTTTTGATCGTCTTCACTTTAAAAAAAAAATCATTTTCTTGTAAACTACTTCAAGATGCAGTTTGAATTGTAAATAGTTAGACAAAAATTATTTAACAAATAAATAAATGGCTCCTCTGGTTTTCCATTCTTCTCCTCCCTTACAGCTTTCCACCTCCCCACCACCACAATAATGTAATTTGAATCATTTATTTTGTTTAGAAGCCACAACATTTTTAATTATCTCTTTTTCCTGTTTTCCTTTCTTGTTTATCCCAAATGTTTCATTATTTAGCTTCAATTCTTTCTATGTTAAATTATAAATAATTTGGTGAAACTTGGTTGACTTTTGAGTTTGTAAGCCTCATCCTGCCCTCACAGTCCTAGCTCCTGTGGTAGGAGAATGTGGGAGGTGGGGAGGAGAATTTGACTAAGTCTCTCTTCTATCCATCCAATAATAGCCCCTAACTACAGTATTGACATAAACAGAAGGATGTATTAATAGAGATATAAAGTGAGACTTAGTCAAATTCTCTCCCCCCAAAATAATAATAATAATAATAATAATAATAATAATAATAATAATAATAATAATAATAATAATAATAATAATAATAATAATACAAGTAGTATATGAAGGTGATTGCTATAGTTTAAGAGCCCTGTACCGATTTCTCTGAAATCAGGAGTGTTTTATTCCCTCACAATGGTCTAGTGGTTTTCTATAAATTTCATCTGGTAAAAATCAAGAAAGAAATGGGTGGTTCACTAAACCAATTTTTTAAGAAAGTCTAACTTGAAAACCTCTAGAAGATCAATTGCTATGCAATTTGACATGTTTCATTTCATGATAATCACCTAAAATTCCTGAAAAATCATTTCCCTTCTGATAGGCAGCACAAAGGTAATTAACACAGCATAACAGCTTCCATGCCAAATAAGGAAGGAAACCATTTCTTCCACTAGCAGAGCTGAGAGCAAGTTGCAGAGTGCACCACCCCTCAGCCCTTGCTACCTAAACAAGAGCTGGATTGGTCCATGCAAGGGGACAAGCAGTATTTGTATAACATTGTTTGTTATATTCATGTGAAGTCTGAATATTGGATTATAACCCCCACATCAGCAGAAATTTCTGTTTTTAATCATTCCACTTCACTGCTAATGAACAAGAGTTCATTGCAATTAATTGCATTAAATGATTTAATTAAATGATTTGGTTGTGTTGCTTTTAGTTGATTAAGATGGCAGATTTTGAGTGCAATATGGGAGAATAAGAATGTCAAGAAACTATTTCATACAGCTGCCTTTGATTTTTATTTTTATTTTTTGTCAAGTTTTTTTTATTTTTTTTAGGGATATATCCATATTGTTACATGGACAGTGTGGCATCTGAGTTTCATTCATATTAATACAAAAATGACATTAATACAAAAAGAAATTACTACATTAATCAAACTTATATAATTCTAAAGCTGTTGTACATATTATATCAGCACATAGTCCTCCGTTTTTCAGTTGTTCAATATTTGCTACATCCTTCTATAGTAATAACATTATTCTTGAGCATACTTAATAACATCTTTTTTCAGAATCTGATCTTAACCTTTATTTTTCATTTTAAATGTGTTCTATAAAAATATGTATAACAGTATTCTCCCTATTTCTAATATCTTACTCTATTCTAATCTAATTCTTAATACACCCAGTCTTTAACAATTTGCTTCTTTCTTCTGGCTGTGATTGCATTTGAATTGATCACTTCCTCATCTCAACCTTGTCCAAAAGGCTAGCGCTGTCGGAAAAGTCACAGTAGGAAGTACTATGTCTTCTCACTCTGTGAGAAGTGCTCACACACCTAGAGAAAAGGCAAGATATAACATTTACCTAATAAATATCTTCCAGTTTCTAGAAAAAAAATATTTTTACTCCTCCGTTATATAGCAAAACATCAGTGTGCAGCTCCTCACTCTCTGCTATGTGAGGAAAAAAAAACACCTTTTCTCTCATGATGGCTTGCCTTGATTTAATGGAAACATGAGAAGATGGTAAGGCTGTATAATAAAAAGAGGACATTGGCCACCTCAGAACTAAAATAAGTATCATGGAATGAATGGATAACCTTGAGGAAAGAGGAGAAGGGATGCTGCTTAGGAAACCATCAGATAAGAAAGGTAGGAGCCCTCAACTGGTTATGGTCAAAGAAAGAAAGTTAGGAAGGAACCACCCTTATGGGTCTAGCAGTTAAAAATGGTGGGCGGAAGTTGGTACCTTCTGACTTGCAAGATTCTGTTAGCTTTACAGTAAGGTAGATTTAGCTAATCTAGTGTTGCTTCTTGTCTGGTTTACCAGGAAATAGCAACACTAAGGGAGATCCCATCTCATCTTCATCTGTTGAAATCCCATAAGATTTCCCTCCTAATATGAAAACAATGTCACAATTATTATTTTTCACCCATTGCATTAAAAAGGGGGTAGTTTTTTCAATGCCAAGCTAGAAATTACTTGTACTTTGAAGACGTTTCCCAAATGAGCCCCATTTCAACTCTTTGCTCGCCATTGTCAGTAAGCAATAAATGCAGTATTTCTATTCAATGTCCTTCCTTCCATCACAAAGATATTGTTGGCTATAAGTAATCTTATGTTATCATCTAAACTATTCTAGATTTTACATCTCCTATCTCTTCTCTGCCAGTAGCTTTAAAGTTTTTTGCACTGTGGTATTATATTTTCATCCATATCTACTCGCACACACATTTATGTTCATTTTTTTTTATTTTAGCTCCCAGTTTTACATTCAGTATTTCTTGGATGATTCAAAGTGTATGCAGCTTGACTTATTTCCAAACTGATGCACTTATAACAAAAATATTAAAGTACTTCAAACAGTTTTAAATGGCTCTCCACTGTGCAAAATGATTTGAAATTATTGAAGTGCTTCAAACCTTTTATGAATGCTTTAGTCTGAACCCTCTTACAGAGATTCAGGAACTGTAAACTACAAATCATCATAAAATTATTCCAGAATCTCAATTTCCTTCGGTCATTTCAGTTTTCCCAACAGAGTAACAAGCCCATATAAAAAGTTAAGATGTGCTCAATAGTTTAGGTCAAGCTAAGGAATACTTTTTCTCTAAAGATCTATAAGGCAATAACATGAATAGAGGTAATATGCCATTGGTTGTTGAACATACATTATCCTGAACCTATCCTTCCTTCCATTAATCATTAAAATAAAGTTATCTGAATGAAGCCAGGGTCAACATTTCAGTAGCTCCAGATGGAAGCTCACTAAATTCCCAAGGAAACAGCTTATGACAAGAAAGCAAACAAAGCAGAACTACTGTGTAATTGCTTGAAATTGTTTGGCTTCTCTAGCACAAGCATTCACCAAGAACCACCTAGGCACTGCAATCCTATACAAACACTTTTGGTAATAAGAGCCCACTTGCATTTGACGGGCTTATTCCTGAGTTATACGGACATTTAATGTAAATAATGTTCATATTCGAATAACATTTGATTTTGGATGAAAGGAGCAGTGAAAAGAAGTCCTATTATTTGCAAGTAAGACCACTACTTGGAGAATAGAAAGTTAAGATTTACTCTTCATTAAAAAATGTGTGAGCTCCCACTATAACCAATTTCTATTCTAATGAAACTGAGTTGCTACTCCACAATCAGAGATGAACCAGATATTGGCATGTATCTGTGATAAAATAAATTCTTACGTCCCTGCTTTCTATTCCTAAAAAGAGGTAATTTATTTGCTTATTTGCTTTTCTGTTACTTTTAATTGAAAGGTATGTATTCTTTTGATAACCAATAAGCCATATTTAAACCAAGCTTCCCCCCAGCCAACTTTTAAAACTGTTGGTTTGTTTTTAACAATATCTCCTTCTTATCATTTATATTCCATATCATGTGCTATAGAATGGAAACCACGATACAAAAATTATCCTACACACAGTCCCCTAAAGTAAAATTTAGTATCACCGGTCATAAGGAGCAGCAGAAGGATACAACAGAAATGCTGCAGGGAAACAATTTCTCACTAACCAGCCTTGAAGGCCAATATGGTCTGATAGCTTTGTGCAACAAAGCTCTGTTTTAAACTTCCCAAAGGACTTTCATACAATGGAAATCAAAAGGATACATTAGTTACACAGTAGGAAAGAGAGAAAGAAAATGCCTTGTTCTAATAGTTCCATTTATTTCTCTTTCGAGAAAAAATAGCCCTCCGTGCAAGCCTAAGGAAGAACAGAGCTCTAACACATCAGTAGAAGTAGCTCATAATCTGTTTAAAAAGGGTCATCTTAAGGTTCATTTCATCTTCTACATCCTATAGTAATGAAGACTTAATGGTTGCACTGTTGAGTATAAAGTGTTTCCTAGGAACAAGAGTGACGAGCCATATATGTGGCTTATTCTATCACTAGTGCTTATTCAACCTAGAAATTTCTCCTAGTAGGAAACTGTTCTGCACTTTTTTTGATATGTTACAAAACTAAAGTATCTGTTGGCTTATTTTGTTTTAGGTGAGACGTACAAAACCCAGCCTTTTATGCTAACAACAGTTGTTTGTGGATCCTTGTCCTCATGATTCCTTCTACCAACTAAAATAACACTGAAAATGGGAAATCAGGCTACAACACATGAAGAATGGTTGCAGGAAATGGATATGTCAAATGAAAAGAAGGATTGGGTGACATAATAGTAGTGTTTTCCAATGTTGGAAGGGCTGCCACAAGGAAAAGGGAGTTAATTTATTTTCCAAAGCACCTGAAGGCAGGACAAGAAGCAATGGATGAAAACTAATCAAGGAGCTAACCAACCTAGAGCTAAAGAGAAATTTTCTGATAGTTAGAACAATTAATCAATGGAACGAGTTGTCTCCAGAAGTTACGGGTGCTCCAACACTGGAAATTTTTAAGAAATTGCACAACCATTTGTCTGAAGTGATATAGGCTTTCCTGCCTGAGCAGAGGATTGGACTAAAAGACCTCCAACGGTCCCTTCGAACTCTGTTATTCTGATTTTCTACTATTCTGTTATTCAGTTCTATGCTTGAAGATAGGAAATTACAATTAAAGCATCGCCTGCTCATGACTGATCCAACCACCCTTTAAAATTATTATTAAAATTATCTTTTTGCCCCTTACAACCCAACACAAGTGGCTTGCAATTTTATTCTAGAAATTAGTGTGGTGATTGAATCTGATTATTAGTGACAGCTTTGGCATATGTGTGCAGTGCGCAAACATTTTGGATGATAACTATTAATTTTTCTGCCCAGGATTCTAGGTGTTAGCTAGACACCTAACTTTGGAGTACTTGAAAATAATGTCTCTCCTTGACCCACCCCTCCACCCACTCCTTAAATTTGGATTTTTGGGGTTTTAAAGGTAAAGATAAAGGTTTTCCCTTTCTAGTCATGTAGGACTCTAGAGAGTGGTGCTCATCTCCATTTCTTAGCCAAGAAATCAGCATTGTCGAAAGATGCTTCCATGGCCATCTGGCCAGCATGACTATGTACTGAGGCACATGGAACATTGTTACCTTCCCATAGAAGGTTTATCTACTGTTTATCTACTCTCATTTGCATGCTTTCAAACTGCTGGGTGGGCAGGAGCCAGGGCAAGTAATGTTTAGCTCACCCTGTCGTGCAGCGCTGGGGTGTCAAAAACTGGTCTGTCAGCTTTTCACCTAACAAATTTAGTGTTTTAACCCCTGAGCCCTTTTTATTTTTTTTAGATTTTTTTAGTTTTGGGGGGTTTTTTTTAAGGAAGGATTAATTTTAAAAACAAAATCTACAGAAGGTGTCAGGATGGGTTCCACACCACTTTCTGAACAATAGAGCCAAAGTTGCTGATCTCAGCCTAGCAGATCCCCCATTTTCAAAGTAATGTAATTGGAACACTTAAAATCCTGACTTTCATAATATTATTTTTGGAGTTTGGAAAACATGCATCTTGTCTACTCTAAAAAAATATTCTTAGGAAATGAGAAATGAGTCAGAATTCCCCGCTACAAAAAATTAGCCACCTATTTATCTGTATAAAAATATATTTATGGCTTGATTTTACACCAGGTTTACTCACAAATATGTCACATTGATATAAATGGTATTTAATTATTTTAGGTAAATATATCTGGATGTGTCCTTTGGCACTTTATCTTAGTGATTCATAAAATGCTGACAATCTAGAGAGTAATATAAGATTTTAATATTAGCATCTGTGAAAAGTTTACCAGCAGTGTTCAGAATGGAAGAATGACAAGTATGGTACAATGTTTATATATGTTGAATCTTTGTACACTGCATGAAAGTTACACTGATATTTAACTTTAAATATTCTTCCATACAACATTTAACTTCAAGAACTCTTCCTTTTATTTTCATTCATTCAGTCTATCCTTGATCAGGAGTTCAAATCAATAGCATTATTTTTTTTAATCAAATTATATTGTCATTGTGTATTTGTAAGTGTTTGGGAGTTTCTAATCTGTATATCACAACTACTAAGACTGGGTCAGTTTTACATGTCTGTCTGTTGTTTGCAAACTCAGGGGAGACAGTATCTTATGAGCACTGGATCTGCAGTTGGAAGTTATGTATTTCTTATAAATATTTAAATCAGGGCTCTTTTTTCAGCTTATTCACTAGATCCAATTAAGGCCAGTCCCCCTGAGACACATGGAGGATGTGTGCCTGTGTGTGTTCATGCATGTGCAGGCTGCCTAAATGAAATGCAAAATAAAGGAAAAAAGCAATTCAGTATCTGTCTGATTTTTAAAAGCCCATGGGAAGGAACTGACACTTTTCTATGACCGTTTTTCCCCCATCTCACTTCTTCTCCTTTCAAAAAAATAATGTAGGAAACGAAAAGAAAAATGCTAATTTGAACATGAATTCACAACATTTTTTTTGGCATCCCAAAAATTAGAGGTGTGCAAAATTTTGCATGAGGAAATCAACTAGTTCTGGAACATTGTTTTTCTTTTGGCACATCCTACATCCCCCTCCCACTTATAATGGATAGATCTAAGTATGATGAGATTCTTATTTAGTTAGAGATTCGTAATACATAAAATAATGTAGGTTTATAACTGCAATTGTTCACTTGATGAGTTATGGACTTCACTCAGTGTCCCACCATCATCACTATATTTCTAAATATCTAACTAGCCCCAGTAAGTTTTAGTTTCGGTAGAACTGAGGCAGAAAAAGTAAGTCTGAGTGGTGACTCTGGGGTACTAAAGTTCCCATGATTTTTATAATCTTGGCAGCACATATTCTGAAATCAGTACAATAACTTCCAACAAGGTTTGGTCAATTCCAACTTGATATTCATCTCATGCCTCCCAGTACTTTTCCATTTGAAAGCTAGCTGTTCATCCAGTTCTCATGGGAACCATCATTTGTTTTAAGACCCATCCTTTGATGTATCTTCTTAGAAGTTTTATTCTAGTATTTTCCACTTGCTGTATAAGATGAAATCTACCAGAACAAATCCTTCTGGCTTTATAGCTTATTCTGAGGGAGTTTCAGGTACTCAGATTTTAATGCGTGCCCATTCATAGCTTCACATAAATACATAAGTTGTACATGAAAAACCAAGCAGCTACAATTGCATCATTACAGTGGCAGCAATTTGTTATGTATTTTCTCTCTTTATCTCTCTCTCTCTCTTTCTTTACACACACATACACAGAGAGAGAGAGAAAGAGAGACTCTATACATATAAAGAGAGAGAGAGAGAGAAAGAAAAAACTAATAGTTGTGTTTAAGGTAGGTTTCTCAATCTTTCTGATACTATGACCTTAAAATGATATCTAAGTTTTTGGGATGCTTCCTATAAAAAATAAATAAGAAATAAATAATAGCTAAATATAAGTGTTGTACTGATGAATGGATTTGGCTAAACTATATAGATTTTGTCATTTCTCAAAACTCGCCAAGGCTTTTTCTCCCTGTTTCATATGGATAAGTCCAATATGATTTGCTGTAATAGAGCTGAAGCAAATTTTGAAACACATATATCATTTTGAATATTTGACAAAATTATTCCAATATTTATCTCATTAAAAGATAGTCTTTGCTCCCCACTTTCTGTTATGAAAACTCTATTTGAGCTTTGTTCCCTACTTTGTCATCTCAATTCATGAATTGAGCAACTAGGGAATTGAAGATGGGAGCAACTGAAGAAGAACTGAATTGAACTGAACAGAACTGAAGAAGCTTCTTGGTTGAAAAGCAAAACATTTTCAAGAAAAAGAAGAAGAAAGTCCAGTTGCCTTTTGGAAAAGCACCGTTGGGACAACCATGACCTGAATGATTGAGAATCTCCAAAGGTAGGATGGGAGCAAGTTCTGGCAGTACTTCAGCTTTGCATGCATAGCCTTGTTTAAGTTTATTTGAATCATTGATGTGAATGGCCAGGTAATACCACCTTTTTCTTCTAACTATTTGCAAACCATTTGCCACTATAGGCAATGTCAACTGATAAGGAACCTCTGGTAGCTGTAACAAGGCCCTTGTGGCCCTGGAGGAACCATCTGCCAGATTGTGTCTGCTGTTAATACCTGTCAATAACCAGTTTGGCATCTGATGATGTTGCCCAGACAAGAAATCTGGTGTTCTTTAAGTTGTGGATGGTCTGTGAGTCACTTCCCCGTTGCTGCCAGTAGGATTCTTTCCAAAAATAGAATCCAACAGAATAGTCTCACTAGCACTAGTAATAATGATCAAGTTCATGTGGGGAAAAAAAGATATGGAAGAAGATTGTTTTACAGGTAGTCCTTGACCCAGGGCCACAATTGGCCTCAAAAATTTATGTTGCTAAGCAAGACAACTAAGTGAGTTTTGTCTCATTTTATTACTTTTCTTGCTACAATTTTTAAGTGAATCATTACAGTGGTTAATAACACAGTTGCCTGACTTTCCCATTGACTTTGCTTGTCAAAAGGTCACAAAGTTTAATCACATGACCCCGAGATACTGCAAACCAGTTGCCAAGCATCCAAATTTTGATCATGTGACCACGGTGATGCTGCATTGGTCATGAAAAATGGTCATGAGTCACTTTTTTAGCTGTAATTTCGAATAGATTATCTACATCTAGGTTAGCTTATGTCTCTTTTATTATCCATGGGATATGACCAGATAAATCTCTCATGAAACAATGCACAATGGACACAGAGCATCAGCTGACCCCCATTTTTCTTGTGAATAAAAGCTGCAAATATATACTTGTCAAACCCCTTACTGCACGATACAAACAAAATTGCAGAGACTTTAATAAGGGGTTTAAAGTTAAGTATTAGCAGTAAGGTACAGAATCCTAGAATAGAAACCTCAGGGTTTCCCCCCACCCCATTATTATTAGTGTGGTGGAGTTTCACTTCAGTTCACCTCATCTTAATAATGAGATTTAAAACTTTTCTTCCATGCCTTTCTGAAAATGGCACTAAGCCACCAAACATTCTGCCCATTTATTAATTATTGAGACCCAGAGCTCTTCCTATTTCTTAGTCTCTTTTTAATCTTGCTCATCAATGATATCTCTGTATTTAGTGAAGTTAGATGTTCTTCAACATGGAGAAGCTATTCTTTGGACTATCTTAACGTCTTTCCCCTGTTTGTGATAGAAAAAAAGACACAGGAAGATTCTTTTAATGAACCATTTGAATCCTTCTAATGAGGCAAGAAAGAATTGTCATCTTTCAAAAGTATTAAATTTCAAAAAAGTATAAAATATTTAAAAAAGCAAAGAAAAATGTTAAAGAGAAAGGGGTGGGGTAGTGAAAAAATAAAATTGGGGAGTGCAAACAAATGAAAAAAAGCCATTAAAAAAAAAAGGTAAGTTCTGAATTTTTTTTGGTACAGATAAAATTAAAAATCAATTGTCTTTTGAACTGGAATAAACCATACCAAACAGTAGTTCTATCATTATAAACAAGTTTAATCATCAAAACCAAGGTTAAAATTTCATTTATTTCAGTTTCAGACAAGTATCTGAGAGTGGTCTCCAGATGGAAATGAACAAATTAAAGTCTTTTCTTTAATAAAAGCACTCAATTTTGCAATAATTTCACCATCTATTCTTCCATTGTGAGTCCTCCCATCTCCGCTCATTAAGAATCCTTGCTGCTTTTGTCATACACAAAAACAAAATTCCATGTTCTTCTTCAAACTGTTTGGCCATCAAACCTAAAAGAAAAGCCTCTAACTTCAACTGTACATTCAGTTTAACAATTCCCTGAGATAAAACACATTCCCATATGTCTTAACTTTCTTACATGTCCACTGGAGGTGAAGGAAGGAACTATTGAACATGCATTTATCCATAGCAGATATAATATAGACATTTATATATACATATTCATTCATTTCTTGTAAGGAAACCAGGCTTTGCAGACTAATTTTATACCCATTTATTACTTCTGTAAAACTATTCTTTTCTTATTTACAATTCAGCCAAGTTCTATCTAGCAGCATCTAATATTCAGTGAGACCTAACAACCAGTAAGTATTAACTGGACTAGAAATACTTGGTATTTTATTTTACTTCTTAGTTACTTGGATTTTTTGTTAAAGGCATTTTTAGTAATTAGTTAATATTTTAAAAGGGTCGTTATTATTATGGGATAGAGTCTAGGATTAAGTTACCGTATTTTTAAGAGTATCAGAGACATTTTCTCCCCCCACCCCCCAAAAGAGGGGGGAAATTTGGGTGTGTCTTATACAGCGAATGTAGCCCTCCTACCCGCCGGCCCCCACCCTTCGGCCATTTTTGGCCTCCGCACATCGCATTTTAGATCTGTTCCAGGCTGCACGGATTGCCACAGACCATCGTCGCCTCCATGCCTCGTGTTTTTGTGTGGAACAGCAATGCGCAGAGGCCAAAAATGCAATGTGCAGAGGCAATGATCAGCGGCAATGTGCTGTGGTGATCCCCGCAGCCTTGAATGGGTCTGAAATGGAGCATTCAGAGGCTGAAAACATGAGGCACGGAGGCAGCGATGGTCTGTGGCAATCCCTTCAGCCTGGAACAGCTGATTGGGGTATTCCGGGAGGCCGATCCACCCGCCAATCAGCTACTTATGCTGTATCAGGCTGCAATAACATGTTGAAGCTGACCAGACTGTTTGCTATTTGCTGCAAGGACACCAGCCAGATGAATACCGATGGATGCTGGTAGGC